>OZ038479.1:74757541-74762541 GCA_964036315.1 Acanthosepion esculentum | reverse complement strand
TAAAAACAACTCCGGGAAAAATTAGTGAGAGTATGTGTGAGCACATACTCTCACTAATTTTTTATACATATATGTATGTGTATATGTATTTTTGAATTAGTGAGAGTATGTGCTCACACATACTCTCACTAATTTTTCCCGGAGTTGTTTTTTCTGTTTTCTTTTTGAATCTGTAGGTCTGATGAATTGGATCGTTCTTACGATTCCAATGGAATAAATGGAATATTAGTGTTTAAGTCTTTTTATTATATATATATATATATATATATATATATATATATTACACAAGTTAATGATCAAATGCAGAACAAATATGGATAAAATAAAGAACAAATAGGAAACATATATTAATCTAACATGTTTCACTTTTATTAAAGCTTCGTCAGGGATTGAGAGAAAGACGAAGAAAACAGAAACTCTGGTATTTTCAATTTTCTTTGGGTCAGTTCTCATTGGTCAGGCACATGTCACATGCTGTAAAACCATAGATAATTCTATAAGTATATAAGTTTGTGAAGATTTTTGTATGTCTAAGTGGGCATCAAAGGGTAATGTATGTTTGTAATTGTGTATGTGTGCCTGTCTAGTGGGAGTTGTAATGTCTTCAACTTTGTGTGTTCAAGCTAGTGCAGTGGAATGTTACATTATTTTAATTTATGGCTGAAATTTTTAAGCCTGTATTCTTTGCATGTACAAGGTAGATTCTTAAAGAATCAATTCAAAGAAAGATAGTGATGTAATGTATTAGGTAAATGTTTATAGTTTTTTTTGGGGTTTTTTTAAGCATGGGGTTATAGAAGGGTTGGAGGAAGAGCAGATAGGAGTGGTAAAGGAGAGGATGTGGAGAAAGAGAAAGACAGTGGGTCGATCAAGGCAAGGGCGTTACAGAAGATTTGGTGCGAGAGCAGATAGGAATGAAAGATGAAAGGATGTGGAGAAGGGAAGTGGATCGATCAAGGCAACTGGAGATGTCGACTGACACTACACTTAAACCGTTGGAGATTGTATTTGTCAGGGAAACAGTAATAGGGAAGGGAGTTCCATAGGCGAGATGTGTGAGACATGAAGCTATTGGAGTAAAAGAGATGTCTACATCTAACAGTTTCAACGGTGAAGGGGTGGGAACGGGATGCCAACCTCGTAGGACGTTTAAATTCACGAGGCCTAGGGACAAGTGAAAGCAGCTCCTCGGAGCAATTACTGTGAAAGTACTTGTAAAAAAGGCAGAGCGAGGCAACATCGCATCTGTTGGTAATAATGTTATTAATTCAATGTATTTTCTCCTTAAAGAATTATGTTCTTTTTTAATTAGGGTGGCATTAGTGAAATCACTGTTACGTCCAGCATTATTACAGTGCAAAACGAGAGAGTTAGATTGTTTGTACAAATGTAAATCTCACTTGTGCTCATAGAAGCGGGCATTTAGATCATGTGATGCTTCCAGCAGATAAATATTTTTGCATTGTAAACAATTTATTTCATAAATCTCAGCATTTGAATTAGTGATGGATTTATTTTTCTTCCTAATTATATCTCTGACTGTCTTGGAGGTGAAGAATAAAATCTGGACTAATCACAGGATTTTACCTCAGAGCGCTTAGAACTCCAACTAGACGGCCACACATACACAATTATGAACAAACATTACCATCCGATGCCCACGTAAACTTATCTAAAGTTTTTTATATACATGACAGGTGTTTGACCAATAAGAACTGACCCAAACAAATTTGAAAATACCACAGATTCTGTCTTTTTGTCTGTTTTCTCTAATTATATATATATATATATATATATATATATATATATATATATATATATGTCCCAATAGTGGATATATTGGTGAATCTGGAAATAATTTTAGATTTTGCTTCAACAATCATAAACTAACCATACGTCAAAACAATCCTTATACCCCATAGCTGAACACTTTAATCAATCAAGACACTCATTAGACAACTGTAAATGTTTATTGATAGATTCCAATTTCAGTTCCACATACACACGCAGAAAAAAAGAAACATACTGGATTTTAAAATTATATATATATATATATATATATATATATATATATATATATATATATATATATATATATATATATATATGTATATATAAATAAAAAGGAAAGAACAGTAAGATATAAAATCCGGTGTTCTTATAGATATTTTTATTTTTACACAATAGTGCTCTATGTAAATTTAAATTTACAGAGCATTAATATTATAAATTAATAGATTTAAAATATGGTTTTACCGCTACACAGTGATAACCATGTTTCAGAAATGGAAGCTAAAGCCCCTGAATTTAATTTTGTTATTAAACCAAAGACATTAGTTCCATTTCTTCATCAAGCGAATTTAAATGGAACTAATGTCTTTGGTTTAATAACAAAATTAAATTCAGGGGCTTTAGCTTCCATTTCTGAAACATGGTTATCACTGTGTAGCGGTAAAACCATATTTTAAATCTATTAATTTATAATATATATATATATATATATATATATATATATAGTGGCACCTTAGTTATCAAATGTAATTTGTTCCTGAAGGCCATTCTTGAACCAAAAAGTTTGAAAACTGAAACAATTTTCTCATAGGAATCAATGTAAAATGGACTAATTCCTTCCTGGACCCTGGATGATTGCTTATTCAAGCTTTTGCAACAGAGATTTTGTGTACAAAGTTCATACACAAAACCAATGAAAATCATTAGATCTAAAAAACGGTAAACACAACTGCATAAATAATAAAGGTGCATCTAAATAAGAAAAGTAATTTTATTCATCTTCACCTGTGCTGAGTAGTCTTGATGTCACAAGTAGTGGGTGGAAAGAAGGTGGGAGGGAGGGATGTTACTGTTCGGAAGGGAATCCCCCACCTCCTGGATTTTCTGTTTCTTGCTAGAAGATTTTGCCTGGGACTTACTAGGCCTCTTTTTCATCAAAAACCTTTCTATTGAAACTTACATTTGCCTGTGTTTCACAATTTTATGGAAGTGAGATATAGCAGTGTCATTGAAAAGGTTACTGACACGGCTTGTCAGGGTGATACATTGCAACAAAAATTTTTCACCTCAACCCATTTTACACACATTTCTTTAATAAGAGCACCAGGCACATCTCCTTTCCTTCCTCTTCCTCTGGAACCCTTAATAATAAAAAAAGAAAAAGTTAACACCCAATAATATTAACTACAAACATGGTCACAATGTGCTGACTGTGTTCAGAAAATAAAACATCCCTATAACTCTAGATACATACACAGAACCCATATATTCCATTAAAAAGTAAAAGTAGAATCATCCTTGATAATGGCTAAAAGTATAGCCGAAAGTGCTTGGAATCACAGAATATTTGGATAGTTTCTATACACCCTTTGTCCAGAAAAGAAAACACTCATTTGAACACAAGGAAAATTAAATAAAAAGCTTAATTACAATAACTTGTCTGTTGTCATTAATGAAGCATGTATAAATGAGAGATTGCTATATATATATATATATATATATATATATATATATATATATATATATATATATATATATATATCACAGAAATAAAAGTGTGAAGCTTAATATTACTAGACATATTAAAAGCGAAGCAACCAGTTTCACTCCCGCTCTTCAGGCTTCCACGGGAGATTTAACTTAAATTAAAAACACTAGAAAATGTCCAATGAAAAGGAAATGGGGAGGAAAAAGGGAAAAAAAAAATGAACACAAGAAGCTGGAGACAAATAACAGCAAGTCCCAACAAACACTCACACTGTTTACACAGGGAAGGCTTGCAGGACCCGATATAAAGTGCCTCCAGCACCTTGAGATGAAATAAAGAGTGTGATTGGGACAACACAGTGAACCCATCTACACTAAAGTTAGCAGCACACCCTCTGTTATTTAAGAGGTTCTCACATATGGTGGAACCATAGGTATTCGGGACATGTCTATTCAACGACAAGGTGTGATTCCTGATCTTAGTGGGAACATGTCTTCAGTCTGGAAATGCAATCAGATACAGCCATGTGGCCATATGTAAAAATCATATCTGCCTGCTCACGATATTGTGACACTATTTAGCTACAATGGTTAATTGATTAATTAATTAATCACAGAAATTAATAACGGGAATTACTAAAGCAATAGATAGATCGAAAAACATACTGAGCGACATTATTTGTTTCTTTTTACAAACAAAGAATGGGTAAAAGATTTTTTTTATTTGTTTTCATTTGCAATGTGAAAAAACAGAAAGTTGTAGGAAAAGCGGATCTCAGGTCTGTCAACATTAATTAATATCCTGATGAGAACAACGGTTTTGACCACACAGATGGCCGACACTCGAAATCTCGAATGTCGGTCAGCTGCGTGTGGAGAAAGGAGGTCAACGAAATTCGGTTAACAAGGAAGACGGAATTAAGCGAATTAAGCGAATTAAGCGACACAAAAACATTGATATGGACAGAAACTATGTATACGACAAAGGATTTCTGCCACCAGAAATGGTCACCTGGACAGTTGAAACGAGAAAGGAAAAAGGGATTTTGTTCGTCAAATGAAAACCAC
Organism: Acanthosepion esculentum; assembly: GCA_964036315.1. NCBI lineage: Eukaryota > Metazoa > Mollusca > Cephalopoda > Sepiida > Sepiidae > Acanthosepion > Acanthosepion esculentum. Next base: position 74,757,975 of record OZ038479.1, on the reverse strand, counting down.
CCAGTTAAAGGTTGATTACAATAGTTGAAGTTGAAAAGTCAGCAATAAATGTGCTGAGTGATGACCAGATGTCCAAAGTAAGATAAAATTAATTCTGCAGGCACACTCTGTGGGGTCTAGAAGAATTCTGTTGATAACAGAAAGGAATTTTTTTTTAATTATGGCCATGTGGCGTTCATAAAGATTTTGGGATGACACAGGAAAGAATATTTTTTCTTTCTTTTCTTTTCCCTTGGAGTGTCAATGTAATCTAACACCAGCCTAGCCACACCCACACCAGGGTAGCAGGAAGTGGTAGGCAGAGATGAGAAATATGGTAAAGAAGGAGGAACCTGCTGATGCCTACGAGGAGGTTAGTGTGAAGTACCAATGTGAGAAAGGATAATAAGCCTAAGGGGATAATTCTCCTCCTACCTCTCCTCACAGAAGGTGAG
>OZ038479.1:74677541-74752541 GCA_964036315.1 Acanthosepion esculentum | reverse complement strand
ATAGTGGCACGTCGAGAGACAGAAGTCCAAAACGTTCCTGGCTGAGCTAGTCATAGACTACTCAGGCGATTTCTGTACCTTTTTACCAACCTATTAAAACCCTTTTTATTGTTACGTGTTATTTGTCGTTTGTCTCTACAAACCCCAAACCAACATCATAACAAGTTCTTATATCAGTTTTATACACCTTGGAACAAAAGGTAATCATGAATTTCAAATTTGAAATTCTAACAATGTTGCACAAGGCATGAACAAAATTTAGCATTGTGGTATTATCAAATACCTACAGAAAAAAAAGTTCAGCCCCCAAGGACATAGTTGCTACATTAGGGGTGACACTCCAGCTTTATCAACAGTACTAAAGTGGGCAGATGAAATCAGGAGGAAAAGGCAGAGTCTTGAAGACATTGTTCTTGTTCACTACATGGTAAGGGATGACAGGTGATTGAGTATAAATCAAAAAGCCAATGCTATTAGCATATCCCGTTAGAGAGTTGAGACTCTTCTGCACAATGAACTTGGCATGACAAAGGTTTCTGCTCGTGGATGCCACATCCAACACCTGATCAAAAGTGCACCAAGCTGATCATATCATGGGAAAATTTGACACTGTGCGAGTCAGATCCAGCTGGTTTCTGTGAATGTTTCCTAACACAGGATCAGTGTTGGGTTCATCACTTTGAGCCAGAGACAAACAGACAATCAATGCAGTGAAAACGCCTCTCCTCACTTGCTCCAAAGAAGGTCAAGGTCGTTCCCTTTAGGGAAGGTGATGGCCTCAGATTTTTGAGATACAAAAGGCAGTGTGTTTATTTACTATTTTCAAAAGGGCCACACCACAAATGCCGAGTACTATTCTTACTTCCTGAGGCAGTTACAAAAGCTTACCAAGATCAAATGCCCAGGAAAACTGAAGAAAGGGGTTTCGCTTCATCAGAACAATGCTCCAGCACACAAGTCCTTGGTATCAATGACTACTGTACATGATTGTGGCTTTGAACTAGTTGACCACCCTCCCTATTCTCCTGATTTGGCAACATCTGACTATCATCTCTTCCCCAACATAAAAAAACATTTGGCTGGGAAGTAGTATTGTATCATATCTGTTGTTGACCTTTTTTGACAGGATATATATATATATATATATATATATATATATATATATATATATATATATATATATATATATATAATGAACGAGCAATGAAAATTGATTTTATTGTCTTCTTTGGGTCAAGCTGCAATTTTACAAAATAAACACCCAAAATAATTGCATCATATACCCATTACTCATCTCTTTAGTTCTACCAGTTCAGATCTTTATAGCTAGGACTCTCCATGCTATGTCCACAAAGTCAAATCACCCATATTTCCTCCATAACTCAATTATAAGAAAGAAGTCTCACTCACCTTTTTTCTCAAAAACTGCTACTTTATGAAACAGACTCCACTGTGGATGCTTCCCTGAACACTATAATCTTAAACTGTTCAAGTCAAAGAGTCAGTTGTTTACAACATCTGGTGTCTATGACATCTTGCATAATAACAGTAATAAGATTGAACAATGACAGATGATTTCACTCTCCTCTTTGAGTTATGCAGTGGGCAAAAACCTCCCAATAAAACGTTCAAGATAGGACCACTTGAGAACACCCAAAAATGAAATAGATTATATATTTTGAAAACAAGAAATATTACATTGTTATTATTGCACTTAATAGCTAATGCGAAATCTTTTTAGTGAGTCAGCTAGCAAGAGACATGAAACTTCAATCACCTGCTGTACTCACAGATTGACAGCTGTGAGTATTCTCTGTACTGAGAAGGTCAGCACATGACAGCAGTCTTTTTAAGATTGACAGCTGGCTTACAGGAAGCACAAATATATAAGAAGCAATCCATTAAATGCTATATCTCATTTTGGACAAAAAGCGATAGTTACGAGAATCAGACAGTTGTCTGATGCCCAAGAGCTAAACTTTTGATGCCATCTAAAATCAGCATATATCAGACAATGTGCAGACATTATAAAGCACCGAAATTGTAATAACGGTGGCTAAAACTTCTCTCACAATCCATGAACAGTGAGATGATGAACCAATGGATGATCTATGAAAATATGATAGTAAAACAATATTGCTAAGGAAGACCAATCTTGGAAGGTTCTCTTAAAAGATTAGTTAAATCTGATGAATTATTCAAACTAGTATCCTCATCTTCGTTTTGGTTACTATATTGTGATTGGTAGCCTCACCAACCTTCACCAAGTATATGTTGCATCAAGTAATCTTTAATTGCTTTAAATTTTAATTAGTCTGTCAACCATGATCTTTAAGAACTTAAATGCAAACTCGATCATTATCTGCTTGTTCTTTTATTGTCCTTTCTCATCAGTAATGTCTTTTTAGTTTCTGTTACTCTTAGTAACTGCTTGCACCTGGATAGCTTTATCACCTTACTTGGGGTAAAAATGATTAAAAAATTTTTTTTAATTTATTTACCTTGTCATTGATCCAGTGATCCAAGTAATAAAAAATCCATCTGTGCAACAATTCTTTTCAATAAAATCAATGAAAAGGTAAAATATATTTTTTAAAAATAACTGTTTCACAAATCTTTGTTATTTGGATCATCGATGCTGAATTGTTATGCAATATCTAATCCCCTATATGACAGTGAACTCTGGGATAATCACTTATTAAGAGAGTTAAGGTGACCTGGTTCTACTGATGATAGCACGGGGATGCCATAGATGGAACATGTGAGCAAAAGGGAAAATTAAAGGAGAATAGGAGCTACAAGGAAACATATGAACAGTCAGACAGTTGAAATTTCTGGGACACATAATGAGGAAAGAGGGCCTGGAGAGATTAACACTCACAGGACATACTGAAGGCAAAAAAAGCAGGAAGAAACGGCAAGTAACCTACTTAAGGAGTTTGTGTGAAAGGATTGCGGAACATGAAAAAGAGGGATTGTAAAGAGTCAAAAGTTAATTAGATCAACAAAAGACAGGAAGCTGTAGAGAGTCATAATCGTTTATTTCTGGAAGAGACATGGTACATAAAAAAAGTTTAAAACTATAATAAAAATTGGAGATTACCAGAAGTGATGTGTACACATTGACTGAAATGTACTCAATGGTTGCAACAACAAAGATGAGGATACTAGTCTGAATGATTCATTAAATGATGACAATATTTAATTTCAGAACTTTAAGTACAGTTTGAGCTTGTCTGCTTTATTGCATTGATGAGGGCATTTAGCTAATATAAAAAAAAAATACTGGCCTATCCTATCATGGTATCATGTTTGCAATCATTTTTCCAAGCAGTAATTTTTTTTTTTACAACCTCCCAAAGAATTTAATACTCGATGTGTAAAAGGCTTTTATTGGTCTACAGACACATTGTGCAAACCAATGACCAGCTTTATGTATTTTCCCAATAACTATTTACATGAGGTGAGCAAGTAATTTTCTTGTTAATTTGAATAAATTTTACATGCATTGCAAAAGGTTTTGGTATCATTCCCTGGAGCTGTTCTCTATTCATACGGAAAGAAAGAAGACACTGATATGCATGAGAAACATTTAAGCCTTTTCCTTTGCATAATAACATCCTTCAACCATCTCAGTCATCTTCATAGAAGTTTTTAATTCAGATCTCCTACAATAAGGTTCTGTTTCAGAATCATTAACCAAATGAGAGATTCTTAAACACAGAAATCATCTTGGGTTAATTTTGTTTAGCAGCATATCAACCTCGATGGGTTATTTAATGCTAAAATCTAAATATTTTGAACAATTTTACGGCTTCAACTAAATATATACTATAAATAGGTATTGTTGGTATTTTTTTTAATATGTATTAATAATATTTAAAATATATTTTTATACTTTCATAATGTTTTGTTTTTGTTTGGATGGTTCATTATTTACCCATAGCTGGGACACTAACAGGTACTACCATCTCGGGTTATAGTAGACCTGGGAACAGAAGCAATGAAGAGGTGGTTCCCCACTCCACAAAACCTACAATTTCCTGATCAGAGGGTGCAATACAGATGGTTGCAGAGTGTGAGTGAGAGAGACAGATGGTTGCAGAGTGTGAGTGAGAGAGACAGATGGTTGCAGAGTGTGAGTGAGAGAGACAGATGGTTGCAGATGGCGAGAGTCAGTGAGCGAAAGAGGAAGGCAAGTCAGTTCGACTGGGAGAGAGAGAGAGACAGGCAGAGAGTGCGAGTGGGAGGGACAGGCAGAGAGTGCGAGTGGGAGGGACAGGCAGAGAGTGCGAGTGGGAGGGACAGGCAGAGAGTGCGAGTGGGAGGGACAGGCAGAGAGTGCGAGTGGGAGGGACAGGCAGAGAGTGCGAGTGGGAGGGACAGGCAGAGAGTGCGAGTGGGAGGGACAGGCAGAGAGTGCGAGTGGGAGGGACAGGCAGAGAGTGCGAGTGGGAGGGACAGGCAGAGAGTGCGAGTGGGAGGGACAGGCAGAGAGTGCGAGTGGGAGGGACAGGCAGAGAGTGCGAGTGGGAGGGACAGGCAGAGAGTGCGAGTGGGAGGGACAGGCAGAGAGTGCGAGTGGGAGGGACAGGCAGAGAGTGCGAGTGGGAGGGACAGGCAGAGAGTGCGAGTGGGAGGGACAGGCAGAGAGTGCGAGTGGGAGGGACAGGCAGAGAGTGCGAGTGGGAGGGACAGGCAGAGAGTGCGAGTGGGAGGGACAGGCAGAGAGTGCGAGTGGGAGGGACAGGCAGAGAGTGTGAGTGGGAGAGACTAAGTGAGACATACAAATGGATGCAAATAGTGTGAAAGTCATATTAAGTGTGAGGCAGACAAATAGTATAAGTCAGAAACTCATATATTTAAAAAAAACGAAAAGAGCATTTTCAGAGTAGCTTTATTATTATTATTAATAATAATAATATTATTATTTACATAGATTCATCCGCTTCCAATTGACAGTTTTCCCAAAGTGATTCCTTTCTTCCAAATACATTTTTGTCAATAAGTTAGTGCCTCCAGTATAGAATGTTGAAGGAGAAGTGACAGTTTGGCTTACATTTTTTGTTCTTAATATTTTTCAAGAAACACATTAACTATAAATAATAGCTGCAAGGTGAAAATACTGTGGAGTGGATGGTACAGAGGGAGTGCAAGAAAGTGAGGGTAGGCAAAGAATGTGAGAATGAAGAAATGAATGATAAAGAGTAATAGAATCTGATGAGGCAAGAAATTCACAGAAAAAAGATCAGACTGACTGACAAAGTAATAGAGAGACAAAAGATGGAGAAAGGAATAGAAAAGAAAGAAAATATCAATGTGTGTGTGTCTGTGTGTGTGTGTGCGATTAAAAAAGAAAAAAATGTAGTGGGCGGTTGAGAAATAGTGAGGAAAGGAATATGACAGAAAAAAAAAAAAAAATGGAAATGAAAAACAACTGTGAAAGAGAATGCCAAAAATAATATCCAAGAAAGAAAATACAAAATTTAAGAGAGGGAAAGATAAAAAAAACAGTGAGAGATACATGCTTAAAAAAAAAAAAAAATATGAAAATAAAAATATTACATCTGTGAATGAGGGAATTGATTGATTTATTTCTTTTTGATGACTTATCAACCCTTTGTGGATTATTTAAAGCTGAAACATAGTGTTACCAAGCAGTGTGAAAAAGAGAACAAATGTGAGAGTAACTTGGAGATTGTATGCAGGGGAAAAAATGGCTGAAGAAAAATGAAAACCTTAAAAGGAAAGTTTATAAAAATGAGAGAGAGAACTAGATATTAGTTTATTATTCTGTAACAAGTACTCAATAGATATAAAAAAAAAATGTGTGTCTGTGTGTGAATAAAAATGTCTCTAATGTAGAGACAGAGTAATTCATCTATGGTCAGGTGGGTATAATGCTATTTTTCTGATTATGAGTCCCAGGTTCAAATTTCACCATGGGCAATCTGTCAAAGATATAGATAGTGTGGACATAATAGAACACTGTATGGAGACTTCACTCCACTGTTAGGGCCTAGACAGTCAGACGCAGAGGGTCCGAGACAAGCAGAGTGTGAGAGAAAGATGCAGAGTAAGATATACAAATGGTTGCAAATATGTGCGAGTTATGCAAAGTATGAAACAGACAAATGGTATAAGGCAGAAAATTGGATATTTACAAATAAGGAAGAGTGAAACTGACAATCACCATACAGTGTTGATTCCTAAGTCTACACTTTCTTTATTTAGAGTGATAGATATTGATATGGCGAGAGAGAGCGACAGATAGATGGATAGAGATACGGCAATAGATAGATAGGGATATGGCAAGAGAGAGCGACAGATAGATGGATAGAGATACGGCAATAGATAGATAGATAGGGATATGGCGAGAGATAGATAGGGATACAGTGATGAATGGATACATAGGAATACGGAGATTAAAAGATATGGATATGGTTTTTATTCTTGACTTAAGCTGGATTCAAAATTAATTGTTTTAACTCCGTGCCTCAAAATACTGACCAAAACACATTTCGTTGATATTTTTCATAAGAAACAAGAAAGAATGAAAGAAAGGAAGAAAGTAAATAAAGAATGAAATAAAATTAACATGGCTAGTCAGGCTGTGTAAGATCTGAGCCCTATCGAAGCTGGAGACACACTTAATAATAGGCAATGTATTTCTTGCTTTAATTTTATAAATAATCTTCTAAAAATCTTTAATGACTTGTATACCCTATTTTTCAAAGAACACATTTTTATTTCAACTTATTTTTTCAAATATCCATTTTAAATAATTTATTTTGTACAGTAAAAATTCTTTTTTAATAGAATTTTTTGAGAAAGGGTAAATTAAATTTAGTTGGCAAAAATCAAAGAAAGAGTGTGACTCGGGTATCATTGAGGAAATATGATATCATTCAGCAGTACTGATCATAAATGTACAATAAATTAAACTAAAAATTCACACACACACACACACACACACACAGAGAGAGAGAGCGATACATGAATACACTAGAGAGAGACAGCTAATTCTAATATACAAACACACTCAGTGGCTTGATAACCAGGCTATAAAACAATAAATAATGAAAAAGGGGGCAATAAACAAACATATCAAAGACTGTGTCCTCACTCTTTTCTTACATGTCAGTAATTTTTTTTTTAAATAAATGTTTATTTTTAGAGAATTATTACAATTAATATTAAAATACCAAAATGTGTTTTTTTTAAATTTCATGCATAGAAATTATTTAAAATTATATATTTTAGTTAGAGTAAAAAGGAATCACTTTAGCATCTAAATTATACCAATAGTATATTTTGTTAAAGACTGTAATGAGCCCAACAAACATTGATGACTTAGAGTCACCACTGATAGAGATGTAAGTGACTGACTGAAAATGATAGCAAAGGGTGTGGCGGTCTGATTGTATGTATATAAGACGTAAGCGAACAAGTGACTTTATTGGTTCATAAATAATTGTATGGTTGCTTTACTGCATGTGTAATTATGTAAAAATGACTCAGTATTTAAAAAGTACTTTATTGTCAATAAAGAATAGCTAATGGGTATCATTGTAGTTTGGAATAACATTTTTGATTTTCTTCTGATTATCTCTCTTTTACTCTGTTAAAAGCAATTGTTTATATCTGGCGGGTATCACTGATTTTGCAAGTGCCAGGCAGACAACATTTTTTTTTTCTTTCTTTACTCTGGTGAATTGGTATTAATGAATGTCATCAATCATATACTGGGGGGAAAAATCTCAGAACTTTTCACCCATTAAAACTTTCTGCTACTACTTGAATCAAACCCAGTCTTGTAAATAGAAGACTAAGCAAGAATTCTGTATTTCATAAATAAAAGACTGACTGCTCAAGGAAAAGGCAATTTGTTCCAGTTTCAAAATGAGTGTCTTTCATTTTCCTTTTGCCAGGAAGATATGTTGTAATATAAACAATATTGAAAAATTTATAACTTTCTACCAACTAACTGCTGGACTATATCAGCAGATACTTTATTTACTAAGCTTCCTTTCAGCTAACACAAGATAAAAAAAAAGAAGGAATTTAAATAAAAGATTGTATTGCATCAATCTCCTAAATGGGGAGGTTTTATCAACATTCAAAATTATGTTGTTTTTTTTGTTTGTTTTTTTTTACCTGGGTGTATGCTTATGAAAAATACTCAAGAATGTTGGTTCATAGTCTCATGCTAGACAATTTTTCTTTTTAGAATCTGTCTTGCACAATATAAGTCTACCATCTGCCCATGCTTAGAATATTGCTGCCATATATACAGTGTAACCCGGATATAAGAGAGTTGTCGGGACCGGAGACGAAGTCTCTTATATCCGGGTTTCTCTTACATCCGGTTTTGGTCTATTTTGTTTAGGTAAGTATGGCTCTAATTTGTGACCAGATACAATCTCTCTTATATCCGGGTTTCTCTTATATCCGGGTTACACTGTAGTTCATTTCTCCTGCTATATATTTACAGATCCTTGATAAAATCCAAAGAATCAGCAATATTATTGGTCCTGACCTGGTGTCTCAGCTTCAGTCACTTTCCCACCGCCATAAAGTGGCCTCTCCGTGCCTTTTTTTATAAATACTTTTTTTTGATAATTGATGAGCTCTTCACTATGGTACCTAGACTTTATGAACTGTACTAGACTGGCAGCGGCGTCTCATCAAGTTTACAGTTGAGTTGGCTAGATGTAACCCTAAGTTCTATGCTAACAGTGTCTTGGACTTCTCACTTTTGGAACTCTTTTCCGACTGTGCTTTCCAGTTAACTTTAATCTTCAAAAACTTAAATGCAATGTCAATCACTATCTACTGACCTCCTGATTACTCTTCTTTCGTTCCCACTCCTTGGTAAATGTTTCTGTTTTATAATTCTTCCAGACCCAGTAAACCTTTTGTGTTTAATAGATATGGATATGGTTTTCATTCTTGACTTAAAAGCTGGATTCAAAATTAATTGTTTCAACTCCGTGCCTCAAAATACTGACCAAAACACATTTTGCTGATATTTTTCATCAGGAACAAGAAAGAAAGAAAGGAAGAAAGTAAATAAAGAATGAAATAAAATTAACATGGCTAGTCAGGCTGTGTAAGATCTGAGCCCTATCAAAGAAGCCCTTCTTTATAACCTTGCTTGGAGTGAACTGAGTTAAAAAAAAAAAAAAAAGAAAAAAAGAAAAAGAAAAAGTAAAGAAAAAACTAATTCCATCACTAAGCAAATCATGTTTTTCTTAAGGATATGATTTTTTCTTTTTCTAAGCAACTTAAGATTTGACCAGAAATTGAGTTGCTTGATTCTTATGCAAGAATTAGTACTCAAGATGCTTAAACTGTTGCTTTAATATTTTATACTCAGGTCTCATAAATAGAAAAGAAATATTAGGTTGGTGCAAAAATAATGTCGTTTTCTCGCATGAAGTTGAACGTCAAAAAACGACTTTATTTTTGCACCAACCTAATATATTTCACTCTAATTAAAATAGTAGATATGATAAAATTTTTATTACAATATGGGAGGGAGGGGGTGAATATATAAATTTATTTTTATCGGAACAATTTGTTGGAAATTTTTTTTCGTGCAACACATTTCGCCTTTTAGGACTCCATCAGACTAAAGTGGTGCTTACATTGATGTGACTACACATGTGCATGGAGGAGAGAGTTTTTTTTTTATTTTTAATATGTACTTGGGTATATCATCTAGCTGATCTCATTTAGATTCTTTTTTTCTTTGTTTTTATCCCTTTTATTATTAAGAATCCCAAATTGTGATAATAGAAGATCTCCCATGAAAGGTGAGATGTTCTAAGAACCTGAACATAAATTTACTGTAGATGATCTAGCGATTAAAGCAATTTCTATATATTTTCATCTGAGTAAATTGCTTTTTCTTTTAATTAGAGTAGCATTTTTTTTAATCAAAATTATGGTCAAACTCATTAAGGTGACCACCTAATGAATTGAGTGCGTTTCGTAAAATATCCTTTTTGTATTCATATAATCTTTTATTTAAATTCCTTGAGGTTTGTCTCTCCTGTGTATTCCTTGTGGCAATTATTACAGGTGATACAGTAAATACATCCTTCAAGTTTAAGCTTATTTTGTTTTATATTAATTGAATACAGTATAAAATTAATGTATTTAATAAATCTTTTCATTTAATTTTATATTTTCTTTTCCTTTTTTTCAATTTCTTTGAGCTGCTTAAGCCACAATGACATGAATAGTAGAGTTGTTTAAGAATTAGCCAAAGTTGATTAGAGTTGCTTATTAAAAATTCATGAATGAAACTGTGGGAAATGATCAATTTATTTTTTTACAGTTTATCAACCCCCTTGTGAGTTATTTAAAGCCAAAACATATTTCAGATTGTCAGAAGTTGCTTACAGTATCCAGTGTGTTCCCAAGTAGTCTCCCATCTAAGTACTTACCAGGCTTGATGCTGCTTAACTTTGGTGATCGAATGGGAATAATGGTTTTCAGTGTGATTTGATCATGGGCTGAAAATTGTGGGGAACAATGACAGATGAGCATTTCTTAAATTAGGTAATTAGACTTTACTGTGATGGCTTCCTGTGGCTCACCGGTAAAGCACACTTGATTTGATAGTGGTTTTCAAGGGATTATTGGTTCACTTCATCTTGGGAGGCATATACAACTTTATCTTTCACCATTTAAAAAACAGGGACATCAGTTCAAATACATTTTCCCACTAAATATAATGTTTATAATATGTATGATAACTAATGTGAAATATCTGAACAAAGTATACAAGATGGAATAGGTGAAGAGTGAATTTACTATTGTAGTAATGGTTTGCAAGACTAACTTGCTAACCATGGTAAGGCTCCTAATCTGTATTAATATTTGCTAAACTGAACTTAGTACAGAACATGCCCACAACGGTGAGACACCAGTGAAGAGGGAATATACTACTATAGTTAATGGTCTGTCAGATGAGCTTGTTAACACTCAGTAAGTCAAATATCTATCTTTCTTTGTTCAGATAATTAATTTATACATAAATATATTTTGGTGAATTCAGCAAAGGTAAATTTAACTAAAGTGTTCAACTTGAATTACCAATCAATTTGGAAGGATAGAGTGCCATTAGTTAGGTCGATAAAGCATCTTAAACTGTATCCGTTAACTTGGGCAGTATTGTAAATCACATCCATTAGCTGGAGGAAGCATTTCAAGTCATATTAGGATTTCTCTTGATTTTAGGAAAATCTATGACAAAGTGGAAAATTTTTTGTGTGACTTCATCAGACTAAAGTGATGTGTATGTTGATGTGATTGCACACATGGAGAGGAAATGCTGAAATTTTAAAGTGTAATTTTGAAATGCTTCTTTATATATATATATATATATATATATATATAATCATTTGCAGACTGTACTATAGTACTGTTTTGCTGTATCACAGCTCATCAGTGTGACTAGACATCCGAATGCCTCAAGCCAGGACTGAAACCCAACCGATTTGACGTCATTCAGAGCTTCTACCAGTGAGCCATCATCATTCGGCATAGAGAGAGACAGCTAATTCTAATGTATTGTTTTTAAGAATGTAAACAAATGTCAATCAACCAGAGTGCTCCATTCATTTTACTGAAGAGTTTTGCATTAGTGCAGGTGACTGTTGTTTATAGAATCAGCCTATCTTTCAACAATGCTCAATTGAAATATATTTTCAAGAGCTTAATATATATATATATATATATATATATATATATATATATATATACATATATGTGTGTGTGTGTGTGTGTGTTGTTTTGAGTATATAGTTGAGTGGATTCCATTTAGGTTCTTTTTCTTTCACTTTATGTTTTTATCACTTTTGTTATTAAATATTCCACATTGTGATAATAGATCTGCCAAGAAAGGTGAAATGTTCTAAGAAACTGGACATAAATTTACAGAGTCCTAAAGTGATATTGTGGCAAACTTTACTTAGTTTAAGCATGTCAACAAGCTAAAGCTCACCTTATTTACTTATCTACCTATTAAGGTAAGGCATAAATGGCAGAGGTTAAATTTGTAATTAATTTCCTTTGGCAACCACAGGGTGATTACTGTTTTTATTTCTTATCCATAGTGAATAATGAAGCAAAGATATCTTTTCTTAAAATAGCAAATTTATTTGTTATTGGCTGATATTGGGTCTCCATTAAGTTCAGTTTAATAAGTGTTATTTTGGACAATTTAAACAATGAATTAAATGTGTGTGTCATGGTTATCAACATGGAAAGTGGAATCGACATGTTAAAAATTCATTATATTCAGGCTTGTCACAATTGACTGATTCATTTTCTATGGTTTATCAACCCTTTGCAGGTTATTTAAAGTCAGAAAATAATGAGTGTTTCATTAAGACAGATTATATATAAGGGTGTTTCACTAAGAGGGATCAAAGTCAGCTGTAAATAAATCAGTATTATTGGTGAAAATTTATTTATTTCTCTATTGGGTCATAATATTTAAGTCATGGCAATTATGTGTGAAAAATAATATCACCCAAATATCCACCAAATCTGAAAGAAAAATAAAATAAAAACATTAGACACTTAAACTTAATTCACATTAAAATCGGTTCAAGTTATTGGAACACCCTTTATTTTTAGATTGTAAGATTTTTTTTTAGAGATACTAATGCTTTAGTGATATAAGTCTTACTAATTAACCCATAGCTGTAGGGAGAAGAGGTGGATTTATACCTTTCCAAAGCATATTTGCATGTAAGTGAATATAAGGACCCAAAATGAACTGGAACTCAGATCTCCAATTAACAATTACAAGTCATTATCCATTACACCACCTGCACATCCAAGCTAACAGCACCTGGTATTCCCAAATGGTCACCAATCTAGATATTGACCAGGCCTAACATTGCCTAACTTTGGTGATCATACAGGAAACAGGATTTCAACATGATGTGGCCCTAATACTACCCTTGCACAAAAAGTCTTAGGAAAGAGTATGAATCAGTCTTTTCTCCAAAGGCATGAGTTAAATAACAAGGCAGACTCAGCTCTTTAGCCTTGGTTGGTAACCAGTCTAGAGGAAAGAAAACTGAATTTAAATCTGGTTGACATAGGACAGGCAATTTCATTCAGTAAAAACTACTTGCTACAGAAACCACAGCAGTAACACCTAACATGGTGAGGCGATGACTATACTTAGCATAGAGTTTAATGGCACTAGAAAGGAGGGGAAACTTTTACAGAAAAATGTTTACTAATTAATTATTCACAATACAAGAGCAATTAATTTGAATATTATCTAAACAAAATTCTGATTTTTTTTTTATCTACAAGGACCAAACTTTAGTATTTACTCTTTTAGTGATCTACTAAAAAATACCTGAAAAAAAAAAAATTCCATTTTATTAAGCTATATTATTTCTTGAGATTCTTTTCCCTTTCTTTTTTCTTTATTGTCTTTTGTTTGAACTGATAAGTGAGCAACTGAATAACTGACACCTTATACTAACTATGATCAGTCTAGTTTATAAACACCGCAAAACACAAGTGATGAAATACCATCATAAAAGCCTGGGTTGTGAAAGGGCACTGGCAAAAGAAAAATGCTTGAGACAGAGATAGTTTACACAGAGAACCCAAAAAAGATACTCTTCAGTGTGTTCTGTCACAAGGCAAGACAAAAAAAAATGTCAAACGAGAGGTTAAATGGTATAAGGGTCGACTGAATAAAGGTCAATCTTGTTTTTGTTTGACTTGCCCCTAAGCTGCTTGAACTTTATCTATGGGATTAGACTGCTTGATACACTCTCACAAAATGAACCCTTGATAACTTTGTATAGAAGAGAGAAGAAAAAGACAAAGAGGAGACCAGAATATGGCATGATTGCCACAACACATTTTTTGGAGTTTGATAATCAGATAATGTGTGTGTGTGTGTTTGGTAATAGAAAAGTTTAAATACCAGTAAAAAGGCACAAATTAAAAATTTGACAACAATGCCATATAAAATATTACATGAAATCAATAAGGAAACAGTGGCACACGGCACGCACAGTAGATGTGCTTTTATATTGCAATTACTTTAAATTAAAATATATTGATGAACTTATGAGTGAAAATGTGTAGTAGTAAAATAATAAAACTGAAATTATTAGAATTTAATCATTGCTATAAAAAAAAAATAATTTAAAAAGGAAGAGAAAATTAGACATCCCCCCCCTCCCCACAAAAAAAAAGAAAAAAAATACAGCCACCATAAATGGTAAGTTGGTTGATTTTTTGTTTAGTGGCATATCAACCTTTATGGGTTTTTTTTTTTTTAATGCCAAAATCAAAATATTTTGTAAACAATTTTATTTTTCATAATAATAATGGATTTAGTGGTTTTAATGAAACAAGTCTTACTAATTAACCCATGGGGTGGAGAAGAAGTGGATTCATACCATTCACTAGGGTATTTCCGCATAAGTGGATATCACAAACCCAACTGGAATTGGAACTTTGCTTTCCAATTAACAATTCCGGGCCTTTATCCATTACCCCATCCACACCTCCTAGCTTACAGCACCTGGTATTCCCAGAATGGTCACCCATCTAGGCTCAATGTTGCTTAACTTTGGTGATCATATGGGAACCAATGTTTCAACATGATGTGGCCATAAGCCAAATGGCAAAATAGAAATATTAGAAAGAGTTGATTGGTTTTCATTTGTTCCTTATTAGATCTGTGATCAAAGAAATAAAAATCTCTGTACAACAACTTAAAGGAAGTTTGAAGGGGGGGGTGAGAAATACACATAAAATATGTTAATTTTTTTTTCTTTTTTTTTTTAATCAAGTCACCCCAATGCCACTAAGACACAAGAGCCTACTGGGAGTGAAAGAGAAGACTTTAGAAGGAAATGGGAACGCAATCCTAAACAGGAAGCAAGGGATAAACCTGTACTCCTGTTCAAAATACAAAGTGACAGGCGAACCAATCTACTCCTATATGTCTTTCTTATTCTCATTTCCTTTATCTTTCATTTAATCACTGTACAAAGCAATTAGAGGAACAAAAAAAGGTCAGCTATTTTTCGGTTTCATTTTTTAAAAAATTTTTTTTTTAAATATGTCTGTTTTTATAGCTTTAATTAAATTTGCTACCTCAAATAAATAAAATCTTCAAATTATTAAAAGTTATTGCGGAGCTTTAACCAAAATTAAATTTAATAGACAAGAATCAATTTTAAGGCTTTAAATATTTACCAGAGTAACATGACAATAAAATCCTCATATATAAAATGCAATAAGTATATATTCATAAAGAAATAATGTCAGATTAAAAAATCCATTAGTTGCTTGAAAATTACTTTACATTTGGGTTAAGAAAAAAAGAGAAAAAAAATGTTAGTAGATAGAAACTTCAAAATGTTCCAGCAAGACAGATGCAGTTCTTAAAAATCTTAAATCTTTGCTATGATGTCTTCCTATTTCTAATTGTAAAGCACACTTGACCTGAATATGTTTTACCAGATTAAAAAGAAATACAGGTTTGCTTCCTTCCAGGAGATATTTTCTTTCACAAGACTTTCCATCTCTAGACCAGTAGACATTAACTTCACTGTTTAAAGAGCAGGAATATCTACACAACTATGTGTACCCACTAAATATGACATTTATAGTAATGTTTTATATATATATATATATATATATATATATATATATATATATATATATATATATATATCTATATATATATAAATATATATATATTTTTATTTAAATAAAAATATATATATATATATATATATATATATATACACATATATATATATGTATATATATATATATATATATATTTATTTAAATTAATATATATATATATATATATATACACATATATATATGTATATATATATATATATTTATTTAAATTAATATATATATATATATATATATACATATATATATATATATATACATATATATATATATATATACATATATATATATTTTTTATTAAAATATATATATATATATATATATATATATATATATATATATATATATATTTTACAATGAGTCATTCATACAAAAAGTTAATTAATAAAGTTAATGATATAAAATGGTGAAATCCCTTTGCTAACAAAATTTTAAAAGGTGCATTAACCTACCAATCACACAATGAATGCTATGATCCTTGTTTTTTAAAGTCATAAGCTGTATAAGTTTTTTCTTTAATACGCAAGTACTTTCAACTGTACATTCAGACATCTTCAGGCATGGAAATTATTTCGTTTTTGGTAAAATTCAGGTAGCTTCTGAGACAAAAATAAATAAATATACACACACATATATATATATATATATATATATATATATATATGGGTAAATAGCAGGACAAACTGGGTTCTATAGCCTTGTGTGGCAACCAGTCTAGAAGAAAGTAACTCTGAATTTAAAACTGTATGTAGCCCTGGTGTAGTACATATTATACAGCTAAAAATTCGGAGTTGGAGCCTCTAAGGCAGTTCGTCGTTGATTTCAGCCTCGTCCTGGCAGCCCCTGTGACGACGCTGGTGCCAAACTGTAATGGCCTTGCTGTCCCTTTGGATCTATCAACA
The DNA here is from genome assembly GCA_964036315.1 of Acanthosepion esculentum. Classification (NCBI taxonomy): domain Eukaryota; kingdom Metazoa; phylum Mollusca; class Cephalopoda; order Sepiida; family Sepiidae; genus Acanthosepion; species Acanthosepion esculentum. The sequence continues at coordinate 74,735,922 of OZ038479.1, read as the reverse complement.
ATGTGGAGAATGGGGACATGCTGCATGGGCAACATCTCCATATCATCCTGCCCGGGCTTGATCCTACCTTACAGAGGGGTGGGATCGAATCCATGGTCATTGATGATGGGCAGAGGCCTATCTGATATATATGCTTTTAAATATATAAAACGTTACACAAACAAAAACACTAGAATGCAAGGCAAATTACGAAGCAGTCATATATAAATAAACACAGAGAATGAAAATTTTATTAATTTTGGAAAAAAGAAAACCAAAAAAATGTGTCCCCTCTCCTCAAGTTCAGAAACCTATATATTTGGGGAACTTCTTTTTTCTTTTTTTAAATTATTTCACTCCAAGCAAGGCGGGAATGCCACTAATACACAGCATGTTACAGAAAGTGAAGGTGAGAGAAAAAACTGGGTACCGAAAGAAGGATAAAAGCTGAACAGGGTTCAAGAAGATAGAAGATGGCAATTGATATTGCATTTAAATTTCCGAAGATTGTAGTTATCACGAAAGCAAAGAAATGAGAGTTCCAAAGGCAGAAAGTGCAAGAAAACAAACTGCTAGAGTAGAATTGGTGGTTATATTTACCTAATTCAACAGTAAAAGGGTAGGACCTGGATGCCAATCTAGTAGCATGCTTAAACCTACATAGTCCGGGCACCAGGGAATAAAGCTTGTCAGAGCAGTAGCCATGAAAATATTTGTAGGAAAGACATTATGTCTGTGAAAAAGTAACTGAATTTGAGACGCCAAGTCAGGACCAATTACATTGCAGATCTTTCTTTGGATTTTGTCAAGACCCTCGAGATGAGTAGCAGAGGCACACAACAAAATATGGCAACAGTATTCAATGCACGGTCAAAGGGTAGATTTGTAAATGTGCAAGATGGACTCTGATGAGAAAAATCTTCTGGCACGACACAGTAACCCAACTTTCCTTGCAATAGATGTAGCTATTGATTCAATGTAGTCGTTCCACTTCAAGTCAATTGAAAACATGACGCCAAAAAGGGACGGTGGGTTGCTCTCAATAAGTCTGGTGAGCAGGAAAGTTTCTCTATGGTGGTTAAATGAGAGCAATTTCATTTTGGAGGCATTAAAATTTACGAGCCATTTACTGCCCCAGTTAACCGCTGATTGGAGGTCCTTTTCAAAAGCAGCAGCCAGGTTAAGTTTGTCAACTCTGACAGATTTGCTATTGAGGCAGGAGTAAATGGTAGTGTCATCTGCATAAATGCCTAGTTGGGAACTGATGACATCAGGAAGATCATTGATGAAGATCAGGAACAGGATAGAGACCTAGGGGGACACCTGCATTTGTGTGAAAGGATCTAGAAGCAATCCTGTTCAAAACGATCTTCATTTCATGATTTTATAGGAATGATTGAATTAAATCAAACACACGTCCAGTAATACTGCAGCCCTAGAGCTTACGAAGAAGACCAGTGTGCCAAATCCTGCCAAACGGCTTCGTGATATCTAAAGGCACAGCTTGAGCTTCACTGTTATTATCAAGAGCTTAATATACATATTCAGTGACAGCCATTAGCACATCAGCAGTAAATCTGGCAAAACAGATGCTTATTCTAAAACACACAGTGTATATAACATTTATATACATACATACATTATGTACGTTCTACAGGTTGTCATAGCCAGGGATGATAGTGGGGGGACAAGTTCCCACTGTTTATAAAATGCTTCAGTGCCATGCATCTCAAATAGCCTGTGACAACTAAGTCCAGCTCCAAACCAGAAAATGGTGAAGGTGGACAACTGGTCCTCACAACCAGCTGCTTCAGGTAGATGGAGCTCAGGAGACGAAGGTAGTCCTTCTAGGGGAAGGAAGGAAAACACTGATTTTAAACCTCCATTGCCTTTCAATTATATCCAGCCAAATCCAGAAAAGGCTATAGAAATAAATCCAGACAAAACTCGGAACAAAGTCCCAAAAGCATTCTGGGAACTGCTGCAGTCAAGTTGGCTCCAAATGTAATGCCCTGTATTTTCCTTTGCATTTTGTTGGTATGGCTGAAAGGCCTATCTGTTCTGTTTTTGTATCCGAAACGTAAACAAAGCAATTTTTAAAGAATTAATGGATCTATTTTTTAATCCTATATATTTTTTTAAATTGAAATTGAAACAATACGTGGTGGAGTTATAAAATAACCACTGCAACTAGAAATAAATTTTTTATATTATTATTATTATTTTTAAACACTCCAGATTATGAATATAAAAAAAAACAAGTTTTATGAAAGCTAACTGCAAATTGCTTAGTTTCAGTATAGGGGACCAATTTATAATAAATTTCCATAATAAACTCGACCTCATCCTATTAACTTTTATAAAAATGAATAAAAGATATTTTTATTTGATGTTTGGGTCTGGAGCGCTTAAACTATAGTCATAATGAAAAGAAAAAAAAGATTATCTCTGGTTAAAGAAATATATTGATCATAAATATATTCTGAAAGTCTTACTAACAAGTTTTTTTTTATACCAATTTTATTGCGAAAACATCGATTTGAATAATAAAATTTGACAATGTATTTAACCACTTGTGACCAGAACTATCTCATCAACCACTCCGAGACAATCGCTGCTTTCACTGCCTTCATCAGCATCTATGATTTGTCTAAAATCACTGTCTAATTCACTACCAAAATAAGAACACTTAAGCTGTGGTGAAACTTCAGTAAAGAAGAAAAAAATACACCCACCACCAATAGGAATGGGGGTTTGACATCAGCTTATTCATCAGGAACTCCAAACCTTAAAAACAGCCAGCAAATACAGTTCTTATCTCTTAATGTGAAGACATGTTTGTTAGTTGCAACAAATTTATTTGTGACTTTGGGGGTTTTACCACCTGACCCCAAAAGAAAGTGGAAAATTTGGATAGAAACTAAGTAAACAGTACTGATTGATGGATGGACTTGTTTGCATAACAACATATCAACTCCTTATCAGGTCACATTTCATGCCAAAATTTTCTTGGGAGAAATGTTATTCTGCTTTCACAGTTGAATACATGGTAGATGATACTCAGTTTCTGTGCATATATATAATTACTAGAGGTGATGATGTATGTTTTATATTATATATATATATATTTATATTATATATATATATATTTTTATATTATATATATATATATATATTATTTTATATTTTAAAGAAATCAAACTGTATTCTAAGATCCAATTTCAAGGATCTTAGAATACAGTTTGATTTCTTTAAGAAATTGTAGGATGTTGATGTCATAAAAGAGTTCTTTCATATTGGTTGATTGGTTGATTTTTTTTTGGTGGCATAGTGACATCTCTATGGGTTATTTAATGCCAAAATCTAAATATTTCAAATGCATTTATATGCCTTCAACTACTGATAAAATGTATTGTTGGTAATTTTACTATCAATAGGTGTTGTTCGCAATTTTTTTATATAAAAATGTATTATTGGTATTTTTAGTATAAAAATGTAATTTTATACTTTCCTAGTGTTTTGTTTTTGTTTAGGGGTTCACTATTTGCCCATAGCTGGGATCCTAACAGGTCACCTCAGGTCACAGTGGACTGGGGAACAGCTCTTCAAAACCTCCACTCTCCCAATCAGAGCCCTCGTCGCCGGATGTAGTTTATAGTCATACCTGGGACTATAAAAAAAGCACTGAACTGTTATATAATATCAGTCTTCTTATATGACAGTGAATACTGGACAATCTCCTCAAAGATGAAAAGACTTGAAGCAACAGGAATGTGGTTCTACAGAAGGATGCTGAGAATACCCTGGACCAAACATGTGAGCAACAACAAAGTCTTAGTGAAAATGGATGCAAGGACACTTATATTTAACATCAAAAAGAGATAGCTGAAATTTTAGTGCACATAATGAGGAAAGAGAGCTTAGAAAATTTGACACACACAGGACATATTGAGGGAAAGTAGCATTTAGCCTAACTAACAAGCAGAACATCAATTAGAAGACCTACAAATTGTGGGGAGCTATGATTGCTCACATCCTGAAGGGACACTGTATATAAAAGAACAACAACTGGAAAGTACAGGTTTTATAACAGGTATATCACACCTGATTGTTCAATGCAGATTATGACTACCAAGTGTCAATATTTTTTTACCCCCTCTTGTTCCAGCCGAGAGTTATTAAACTAAGTAACTTTTTTTTCCACCATAAGACAAATTTTACTCAATATATTTTATAAGCCTCTAACCAAGTTGTTAAAGAAAGAGAGAATCATTATTACGAAGAGGCAGACATTTTTAAAATGTTCACATCGTGATACGTCATGCATATTTGATCTCAACAACAATTTAACATCTGTAACACTGCGTTTGTCAGACAAGCATACCTCTTATCAAGTAGCATAGCATGAACATGGTCACTGGGGCCCATAGCTCCAGGCACCAAATTTTTAGGAGCATAATTGATAAATAAAATTAATGCACCCTTCCCCTCACACACTACTCCAGTGAATGTGAATATTTATCTGTTTTTTTTTGTTTTTTTAACCATTAAGAATCTTTTTAACTATCATTGTTTCACTTGATAATTATCAAGTTACTCAAAATTTAAATTAATGAAAATGTATCCCGCTATATTACTGTGGTGCAAAGGTGACTGAAGCCAAAATGCCAGGTCAAGACTGACAACACTGTAAATTCTTCTTTGAATTTTGTCTTCAAGATACATAGCAGAAGCACTGGACCATATATATATATATTTATTGTGTGCAAGTGAGAGAGAGAGGATTGATGTATATATGTGTTAAGCATTTACACTATATTTGTTTGGACTGTTGTCATCGTTATTGCCACATTCATGATGTTTCGCTTTTTGTACACTCTTACCTTCTTCAGGTATTATACGATGCAGTTTCAAACTGAACCCTTTATTTAGCCCATGGGGGGGTAGATAGTCCTAATTCCACATGCCATGCCATTTTTTTTTTTTTTTTTTTTTTAAATCTCAACTCTCCCAGTTTTTGTTCCCTCTGCTGTGGCCAGGTATTGAACTCACAACTCTTTGAGTCAAGTCACATGGCCCAGTGGATAAAAACGTTTGTTGAGTAATCCAAAAAGTGACTTGACCCAAAGAGTTTTAAATTTAATACCTGGCCACAGCAGAGGGAACAAAACTTGGAGAGTTGAATTACTAAAAGGAATTAACTGAAGCTGAGACATCCAAAACAAAATAAAAAAAAAAATCATGGCACATGAAATTAGAAAAATCTGCACCCATGGACTAAATAAAGGGTTCAGTTCAAAATTCCAACATATATTACCTGAAGAAGGCTGGCCGAAACGTCATGAATATGGAAATAAAGATGAGGACCACTGTTCAAACAATGTAAATAGATACAATACCTCATCTCAGAGATATAGACAAATATGTATTAAGTATGTTGAGATGTGAGTTTACGTCTCCAGATGCGTTGATCTATCCCCTATTCTTCTCTTCATCCTTTCCTCTATCACTCCTATTTGCTCTCACTCCAACTTTCTGTAACCCCTTGCGTGCTAGTGGCTTCCCACCTTACTTGGGGTGAAATGCTTAAAAAAAAAAATATACACATATTTTCGCATATATTTGGATTAATCAACTTAAAATATTTATATCAAATCAATGATAACTTAATATTTACTAACCTCATCTTCGTCTGGCACAAAGACAAATTGGGATGGGGGTGGAAATTGACGTTAGGAAGATTGTGTTGCAGTAATCTTCCACGTAGAAAGGCCCTGTCTTCCTAGCTCAAAAATCAGCAGAGGAACTCATGACTTTCACCTGGGTTCAACACTAACTACTGACATCGGTGAGAAAGATATTTTATCCAGGAGGCAGATTCCACAAATGTTACTACTGATTTACTTGGAGAGAAAAAGTGGGATTATCTGCTAAAAGATGTGCTGAGAAGTGTTTAGAACTTAATGGCCATTACTTTGAACAGCTGCCTTAAGTTTGGTGAATGTAAGTGCACAAAAATAGAAAAAGGCATTAGACAGGGAAGCATCTTCTCACTGGATTTATTTAACAATTATAGTGAGGCAATCATAAGAGAACTGAAAATTCAACCAGAATTTAGTATCAGTAGGAATGATCTTAACTACATAACATATGCAAATGACCTCGTGTTGATGCCAGACAAAAAAGGAAACCACAGGCACTTCTAAACAAGTAGTGAAGGAAAGCCGGAAGATAAAACTATCTATTGTAAAATGGCAGAATGTGTGGTTGTCAGCAAGAGAAACAGCCTAAGATCTGAACTATGAATTAGAGTTGCCAGAATCAATCAAATACATAAATTCAAATATCTGGGAAATGTTTTAACAAAAGACCTGGAAAATCTGACACCAAAATCCAAGGGCACATTGGAATAATGAAAGATACCTTACAAAAACAAAGTATTAAGGAACAGGAAAATTACATTAGAAACAAAGTAAGGGGGTGCTGAACTGTTATGTAATGCCAATCTTTCTATATGGTAATGAATGCTGGAAAATTTCCTCAAAGATGAAAAAGCAACTTTAGGCAACAGAGATGAAGTTATTTAAACTATTTACATTGTTCGCACTGTTGTCCTCATTTTTATTGCCATATTCACAACATTTCAGCCATTGTATGCTCCGGCTATCTTCAGGTGATATACATTGAAATTTCAAACCAACCCCTTTATTTAGACAATGGGGTTATATTGAAGAAAGTCAGAGTGTACAACAACTGCAACATTATGGATTTCGTTAATCGGACTGACTTCCTCATCTTGGTTGCTTTCCTCACAACGTTTCGGCCGTCTGATCCTCCGGCCTTCTTCAGGTGCATCTCGAACTCGGGAACCGTCGGTCTGGAATTTCGAACCCAACCCTTTATTGTTACGGGGGTACCATGTTCTCGTTCCATTAAGGCCATCGCTGCTGCTACTACTGCTTGACGCCATCGTTGCTGCTGCTGTGCTTCTATTATCGTTGTCACCGCTCTTGTTTGTCGCTGCCACTGCCTTTGCTCGGGATTGAACTCAGAACATCGGGAGAACTTGCAATCACTGTTTCAACGTCCTAGTCGCCTCGGCCATGTGTCACTGGGACTGCAACATTGTGAATATGAAAATAAAGATGAGGAAAACAGTCCGAACGATGTAAATAATGTAAATAGTTACAATACCTCATCTCAGAAATATGGACAGAGATGAAGTTCTATAGAAGTGTGTTGAGAATGCCATGGACAGAGTATGTATACAATGAGGAAGTTTTAAGGAAAAATGGAAACAAAAAGGACATTTATACATAGAATCAGAAAGAGATAGTTGAAATTTCTCAGAGACATAATGAAGGGTTTAGAAAATCTGACACTTGAGACATACTGATACAAGAGAGTAACAGTGAGTAACCTACCTAGGTGTGCCGGGTCGACTGGTTAAGTCTAACCCCACCCATCATCCGATTCACTCTCTTTCCTGGATTTTTGAACAGGAGTAGAAGTTTATCCCTTATTTCATGTTTAAAATTGTGTTTCCTGTTTCTTCTAATGTCTTCTCATTCTTTCACTCTCAATAGCCGCCTAATGTCTTAGTGGCATTATCACCTTGCTTGGGTTAATTTTTCTTTTTATTAACAAAAAACAGCAAAAAACTAAGGAACTTGTGCAAATGAACCAGAAATTGGGGTGATAGGAAAAGGACAAACATTCTTAAGAGTTACAAACGATAGAAAGTTATAGAAAGCAAGGATTGTCCATGTTCTGAAGGATACACAGAACATAGAAGAATGCTATATAAATATTATGTTTTTCTATTCGAACTAGTATGCTATATGTTTCTGTCGCAGTCCCCTCCAACAGGCAAACGTCTGAAGACAGTCAGAGTATGTATACCAACCAAAATGAGTATACTAATCCACAGAGAAAGGCATAATGTTAATTCCTCATCTAAAACAAAATTCCCCTACGAATTATAAATTTACTTGCAAACAACTCAAGTGTCTTCTAGAAAATTCATTCAAACATGTAGAGATGTTTGGAGAGATAAAGCCAAAATCAATGACAGATAATTAAATGTTCACTTCCTTATAAAGTGAACAGTTAATTTAATTATTCATTTTGGTCCAGCTTCTAAGTCTGTGAAAGAGAGATAAGGAAGTATATATATATAAATATAAAAGTGGACATGGAAGTCAGCACTTAGACAGCAAGTTGCCTGACGATTGCACTAGCATGAAACAGACTGTCGCCTCTAAGTGCTGACTTCCATGTCCACTTTTATATTTACACATGCTCTATCTCTGATATTGAGCACTTTATCCCATAAATATAGCATACTTTAAGACTATATTTATATATATATATATATATATATATATATAGAGAGAGAGAGAGAGAGAAGTTGGTGAAAGAGAAATGTGAGAGAGAGAGAAGTTGTTGAAAGAGAGATAAGTGAGGTAGAGAGAGAAGTTGGTGAAAGAGAGATGTGAGGTAGAGAGGGAGAGAGAAGTTGGTGAAAGAGAGATAAGTGAGGTAGAGAGGGAGAGAGAAGTTGGTGAAAGAGAGATAAGTGAGGTAGAGAGGGAGAGAGAAGTTGGTGAAAGAGAGATAAGTGAGGTAGAGAGAGAAGTTGGTGAAAGAGAGATAAGTGAGGTAGAGAGAGAAGTTGGTGAAAGAGAGATAAGTGAGGTAGAGAGGGAGAGAGAAGTTGGTGAAAGAGAGATAAGTGAGGTAGAGAGAGAAGTTGGTGAAAGAGAGATAAGTGAGGTAGAGAGAGAAGTTGGTGAAAGAGAGATAAGTGAGGTAGAGAGAGAAGTTGGTGAAAGAGAGATAAGTGAGGTAGAGAGAGAAGTTGGTGAAAGAGAGATAAGTGAGGTAGAGAGAGAAGTTGGTGAAAGTGTGATGTGAGGGAGAGAGAAAAGTTGGTGAAAGAGACATATAAGTGAAAGAGGGAGATAAGTTCATGAAAGAGATATGTGAAGGAGAGAGAGAGAGAGAGAGAGGGAGAGAGAGAGATAAGTTCATGGGAGTGAGAGACAAGTGAGGGAGTGATGTATTTATTATGATCCAATACTGAAATGCTTTCACAATACCAACTGCGAGCAGCTAACATTTCCTAACTTTGAATATAAAGAAGAAACATGTATGCAATGCGTGTCATCTCAAAAAATAAAATTAATAAGATAGTCAAACCCATTCACTTTATTTTCTTGCAACTACAAAGTAATCTGAAGATGGCGAACTGAGTACCTTCAGGTCATAAACATAAGGTTAATGCAACACGACAGATGATATTTTTTGATCAAATGGTCTTTTGAAGAAAGGACATTATATATATATATATATATATATATATATATATATATATATATATATATATATATATATATATATATAATCAATCTTAACTTCAAGTCTAGGATTAACCGTTATTTCACATATCCACATAAACTGCTCCCCCTTACTCTTACCACTTGCACAACCATCTTCAGTGGCTCTTGTCTAGGGTGAAGAATAAAAATATAGTTTTAAGGCATGCTATATTTATGGGTAGGATGTGTGTTGTAGTGTAATGGATATTGGCAAACCGAGTTCAAATCCCAACTACCCTTGGGAAAGCTATGAATCAATCTCTTCTCTACCCTGCTATGGGATGAATAGCAGGACAGGCTGGGTTCTGTAGCCTTGGTTGGCAACCAGCTACAGCAAAAAGAAATGGCAACCTACTGCGCAAAAAAATCTGCCTCAAAAGTCATGTATCAAGAGATACATGATCATCTAAGTGTGTATCATAACTGACTGATATTTATGGGTAAAAATGCTCAAAATCAGAGATAGAGAATAGGTAAATATAAACATATATATGCACACACACACACACACACACACACACTTCAAACGCTATTATAGTGGATACTTCGTATTTCAGATAGACACCCCATTTTATTTATTAAACGGTGTGTATCACATCAATTGGCCTACACATTTGAAAAAACTCCTAAAAAAAAATGGATTCTCTGGCAAGGATCAAACCTACATCTCTCTTTGTAGAAAAAATAAAAACACTGTTTGATCCAGTGTTGTACTTTACTGCTAGGCTGGATCAAAATCTGGTCACCCTATTTCCAACATCGTGATAATGCTTTGTGGATACCCACAAAACAATATTGCCTGATCTTGTAAATAAAATCAACATCGTACGTACAATCGAGTTTGCTTATTAAACAAACAATACATTACCTTTCCTCAGTATCTTGTTAAACTCTACTGATAATTATCTACAATGAAGTACCCATGAAAAAAAAAATGGTCTCATAATTTTCTATTCACACCATAACGACAAAATAAAATTCCAGAATAATTATCAGTTTCAATTTAAAAACACTTAGAATTTGTAGCCCTTAATAGTTACATGATGAAGAGCAATACATTGAAAATACTTTAAAATTCCATCCAATATTCCAATTATTTCATATTTAAAGCTCATTATAAAGATGATAATAATGAGCTTTAAATATGAAATATTTTTCTAATTTTATGAATCTGATTAATATAGAATTCATTTATATAGTCTTGATAAAACTAATGTACTCTCTAACAACTCAATAACGATTACAATTGCAAATAATTTATTTAAACTTAATATAAAATTCATTATAAGTACTTCAGAAACTAGAGATTTAATTAATACCAAAAAATAATAACCTAAAACCTGAAGTAGGAATTTACACTACAGACTAATAAATGCTACAAGAATTACATAGATGAAACATCTAGGAATTTGAATAAAAGAAATTATGAACACAAAACACTCAGTGCATTAGCCATTCATTGTAGGATGCATAATAATAATTTCAAATTAAACAAGGAAGTTTTTAATTAAAAGAGATAATTTATTGAGACGAAAATGTAGTATAGAATGTGCATTAATTTATGAGTCTTCCGCACAAAATTTTACATCTAGAACAATACATTCCATCACCTACGACTTATACTCCTCACTTGTGGAACTCCTTTCCGGCTTCATGCTTTCCAGCCAACTTTGTTCATAATTTGAAATCTTAGATTTTGGATTTTTAATGTAATTATGACAACAGAGATATTTTGATTTCATTTTTGCCTTGAAAAAGTCGGAAGACGAAACACGTCGGCAAAATCTAAGATTTTTCCAATTGTCATTTTATATACCAATCTGTCTTGTCCACAGAATTGATCTGGGAATTTAACTGTATTGTTGACATGGAAAAAAAAATCTCTTACTATAAAGGTAATTTACATTAACCAGGAAAAAAAGGCTTGGACAGAAGCATCTATCTTTTTTAAATTTGGATTTTTAATGTAACTATAACAACAGAGATATTTCGATTTCATTTTTGCCTTGAAAAAGTCGGAAGATGAAACGCGTCAGCAAAATCTAAGATTTTTCCAATTGTCATTTTATACCATATATATATATATATATTAATAATTAATGTAAGTAAAATATTTGTCACTTAACTGACTGATGTTACCTTCAGCATCTGGATTCTGGTGTTTCGTAGACAGACTATGGGAATCACTTCATCCACTCATTAGTGGGTATCAGCAATTGACTGCTTATACTACTAAATTTTTCTTTTTATATGCACTTTTCATTGGTGCAATATTTTTTCATATTCTATGGGTGCACTCATGTACCAATCTGCACAGGATGTCATAGTTGTCCTATTTTTTTCACTTTGTATTGTTTTTTTTTACCTTTCCCTCTGTCTCTCTCTATATATATAGAGTGTAACCCGGCTATAAGAGACCCTGATATAAGAGAAACCCGGATATAAGAGAGATTTTCTCTGGTCCCAAATTAGAGCCTGTGTTAATGTATATATAATAGACCAAACCCGGATATAAGATACTTATCCGGTCCCGACAACTCTCTTATATCCGGGTTACACTGTATATATATATATATATATATATATATATATATATATATATATACATACATACATGCATACACACAAGAGAGATGCCATTTCTTAAAATGCGAGCGAATTTTATACACGAGTGAACCAATATGCAGCCTATCATATAGTGAAACTGGATTTTTATCTGAAATTTCCGATATGTAATATTTGATTTCTGTGATTAATATTTGTCATTGGATTAAGTGCACTGACAAAAGGGGCGATTATACTGATAAAATAAATATCAAATGTACAAAATAAATAAATGCTTTTTTTTTTCATCATTAGGCTACGTACTTACTGATAACCAACATATATAGATAAAAGCAAGAGAAAAAAAAAAGAGGGTTGTCGACTTTTCTCTATGATTTTACATTATTTGTAAGATTATCGAATATAATTTTTTTCCTGTACACCCTGTACAAGGCCCTGGGGTGCACTCAAGGTAGAGGGTTACAAAGTAAGATGTAAGCTTATGCAGATACATGTGGAAAATAACCTGTTCAAGTCTAGGGTTAACCATTAAGATTGTAGTTACCAGGGAAGCAACCTCTTGGGAGTCAGTTCCACAAGGCAGCAATTCATGAGAAGGAGCTGCTTGAGTGGACCTTACATCTCACCAGGGGGATGTAAAGGGGATGAGAGTGGTTCACTACAATGGGCGTGGCATAGCAGGTCTTAGCCGTGAAGGTTAGGACTGGTGGAACAAAGGAGTGTAGTTCATCTGAACACTCACCATGGAAATAGTGATAGATCACCGAGAGGTTTTTGACTTCTCATCTGTTAGAAAGGGGTTGCTGAGTAGAAAATATTTCGTTGCTTACAAGGACGCAGAGACACTTTGGGACTATCGAGAGCGGAAAGTGAAAACAGGGCAACTCCTGCTCATATATAGCAACGGTGCTCAATTTTCGGCCTGATCTGATGACTATTGTAATGGTAGAAAATAGCAGGAGGAGTGAGGTGTTTGCTAAAGCAGTACAGAGAACAATGGATCGTAAGCATGAGTTCCACTTGAGGTCTGGGTTGAGTTCAAGATTCCTTTGCTGAATATGATCACTTTATAAAAACAAAGATTGTTAGAAATCATCAAGAAATCTCAGGATTAAATTTCTTATGAATGGATTATTGTCAAAAACTAATCTTACAAATATTCAAATAAAATAAAGCAATAAAGAGACTAAATCAAAGGCTGTAATATTCAAAATTAAATAATTAAAATGGCTGACATGTAAAAGCTTAAAAAGCCGCTCTATCACGCGGCATTAAAGACAGTTCTTGCGGAGGACTCTTGATTGGCCTTCATCGCAATAGATAGGGAAGAGTAAATGCTCTAGTCAACAATGAACTACGGAAGAACTGAAAATTAATCACTGCATTTAAGTAAGTATTGCATTAATATTTAAGCTTACCTTTTAAAAGTTTGACAATAATTCTTCTGCCGCCACTTAATTAAAAGACAATTTGATGTACGTAGGTCCTTACTTTCCGTACAATTATTTTTATTTCATGGATGACTTTCGATGGATTTCACAATTAATTTCGATTATACCCAATTTTATTTCCAAGTTATAAAAAGTTGTTATCGTACAAAAAAAATTCGTCGCAAAAAAAAAAATAAAATAAAATAAAATCGCTGAAAACAATAGCAGTAATGAAAACTTGAGAATCCCAAATAGCAGGAATGCAGGTCCAGATCAGGCCGTGACCACCGATAGACAAGGCCTATTCGGTAGTGACGTGACGTCTATCGTTGGTCACGATCAGGCCCGGAATGTTTTTAATTTGCTCACGGAGTCGGCCTGATTCCAAAATGGTATGGTATGTTGGGCTACGGCATCTAGGAGTAAAGTTGAAAAAATGTGACACACTGACATTTGCATTTAGGTTATTTTCTTACCTTTTTAATGTTGTCAAATATCTAATTGCACCCATTGTTTGTTGTGTTATTTTTTTTTATTATTTTGAATTTAAGTTAAATTATCATACATCATATTACCATTCCTATAGGAAAACGAAAAAGTAATCAAAAGTTGTAGTTGAGAGTTATTTCCTTTTTGTACATCCATACAAAAAATAATCTAACAGGTGATTAAAAAAAAAAAAAGTTCACCCTGGAACATGGCATTTAAACTTTACATTTTTTCGAATTTTCAAACATGTCCATAAAAAGAAAATTTTATAAACAGCAACAGGATGAATTTCAAAATGGCACTAAAAAATTAATTTTTTTTCTGTCCATTCTGAAAGAAAATAATGTGTTTTATTAAATTATGCAAGAAAAACCTCTCAGAATAATCTATTTTTTAGTTTTATTGAATTAGTTCTGTAAGGTTCGGGACGAATTTTCCGTATATTCACATTTGATATTGCATATATACATTTTTATTTTTTACTGAATAACATCAGGGATTTCTTTATATAACGGTAAAAATATTTCACGAATAATCCCCCAAGCAAAATTAAAAATTACAGACGATAAAAGTAATATTTCCACTAAGTTTCTAATAAAAATAGCATATTCAGTATGTCCTGAGAATTTCGTTCGGATCGGATAATTTTCTGAGTTTTGGAAAATATTTTTAAAAAGGGAGTAACGATTTTTTTTTGGGGGGGGGGGTCATTTTGGAAAAAAAACACATTTATTTTGGTGGTACCTTTTAATTTGCAAGAGCTCATCAATCAGCCAACTGAAAAAAAAAAAATCTCGTCTCCACAAATCGCCAAACGAGTCCTTTCAATATCGAAGAGGTAGTAAACGAAGCCGGCTAGAAATCGAAAAACTCGCCAACAATTGATTTGAAACTATGTTAACCTCAACAGATTTATAATTCCCTTTCTCCTATAAACTGTAAGTTTTTACACTGATTACTTTCATTTTTTTCCCCTTCTTTTTAAAAGAAAAAAAAGCAGGCTTATGTTCACTTCTATGAACATTTGGAATAATTACATCCACAAAAAATTAATTTACGCACATATTTACAAACAAAAACATTGGTGCAAAAATGTAAATAAATTCTAGTTTTAAATTTTGACACAATTATTGGAAATAGGAAATGTATTTCTTAAATTAATTGTGACTATGAGGAAATAACCAACGCCGTAAATCCTAACAGGGTCTTCCTCCTTTTTTTTTACTTTTTTTTTAAATAATCATTTCGACTCTTTGCACAAATCCTCAATGTCCAATGCACGGCAGCTTAAAATATTTCATGTGGTTTTTATTTGTATGTAGCGATCAGTATCCTTGTGTTTTCCCGTTTTATTTGTATATATATTTTTTATTTTAGATTTTACCGATGAAATCTTTCCTAAATGAATTTTGTCTGCGTCTGCTAAAAGCTTATGCATTACTGTTATTTACAATCCATTATTTCAGGTTTTTTACATTAATACCCAAATTATTGTTTGTCTCTACTAATATATATATAGAGACAGAGATTACTGATTATAGATAGATAGATGGATGGATATACACAGACAGATAGACATACACTTATGCTCAGCTTGTCCTTATTAAACCAATAATGAAAAAAGCACTTATTTTGGCCAAAGTTCTATTTTTTCAGCGTAATCTTATTTGTCACTGCACTTAATTCCGTGGTGAATGTTTCATATCAAAATTCAAGTAATAATCACTCTTTTAGCTGCAGAAGTATTTATCTACCTTCGGATAGACAGGTAGGTAGAGTAGTGTAGACATAGGAATTATCTAATTAACACTATGATGATTGTCAGTTTAACGATTCAAGTGATCTTCATGTAGTATTGATCTCTGTTTTTGTTTTTTTAATCATTTCACTCTAAGCAAGGCAATAAAGCTACTAAGACACAAGACGAACGTGAAAGAATACGAGAAAAAGAAATCATTCATGTTGTGTAGGATCCACCTAATCTGCATAGGTGACTACCAACTATATAAATAATGGTTGATACCGGAAGACGAGAGAGTGGAATCACGAGATCCAACTAGAGACTCTGATCGACTGCGACTAGTCAACACATTCTCCAGGAACGTCTTCCCAGAAATATACAGAAATACTATATGTACTTATTGTGTACACTTTCTTGTTATAATACATTCTTGTTCTAAGTACATTTTGTGTTGCATTATTATTCCATGCAATAGGCGAGATTCAACATTGAGTCAAGACTCAACAATTCAGGAGCTAGAACAATAACAAAAATAGGAATTAAGACAAAAGATAACGATTGACACGTTGAAAAAAAATGCTCCATTTCCAATATTAAGCAATCACCCCACATAAAAAATAGCAAAGTTTAAAACAATATATAGAGGAGGAAGGGCTTGTTGGAACAAATTTTACGACAACGCTGATTTTTATAAAATATTTATATTTAAAAATCTGGCACAGTTTTTTCAAAGACATCTGTGTGCTACAAATCCAGTCAAAACGTTCTTCGAAGGTTTTAGCAAGCCCCTGTGAAATTAATTTTTATAATGCAACCACCCTATCAGATGTCCCAAAATACGCCATCGTCATATGCTGAAACATACCAGTAACCGATACAGAAAAAAGTGACTTGACCAAAAAAAATGTTGTGAATTCAATCCATGGCCACAGGCGAGTTATCAAGAGGAATTAACTAAAACAGAGATATCCAAAGGTACGGCAGGTGGAATTAGAACAATCTACCTCCGTGGACTAAATAAAGGGTTCGGTTTGAAATTCCAACAAATATCACCTGAAGATGGGCGGAGCGTACAACGGCCGAAACATCGTGGACGTGGTAATAAAGTCAAAGATAATACCTCGTCTCAGAGATATAGACAGGTGAAGAATTATGAAATTCAAGAATTATGCTGGCATCATTTAAATTTGAATTTCAATGAATTGTGTTATCAAGTACCTTCAACTGGTCATATTTTTGGTATTATTTCACTATTACATCCGACTAATACTTGACTATTATCTTGTGCTCTTTAAGTAGTCAACTGGACAGTGATGGTGAAGTAAGGTCGGAACTGATCATGCGCATTAGGTCAATAAGGGAAACGGGTAATAGTAAAAATTCACCATACATTTTACTATGTCCCATATATATATATATATATATATATATATATATATATATATATATATATATATATATATATATTGTAGAGGACCGGGGTTGAAGATGAGGATGAAAATCTCTGGACTAAGATTTCCTGCTGGCCGATCCAGCTACATAGGAATGTTGGACTTCGATAGAGTCCAAAGAAGATAAATAAACAAACAAGACCGATATATATGTACAAAACAAATATATATTAATAACAAATAGATTAATACACGAATTACAAATACATTGAAGACATGAATAAAATGTTACAGTGTCTGTATGGAAAGTTGTGTGTGTGTTGAGTTTCCGTACGGATGTGTATTTTGTTTTTAGCGTGTTCCCAGAATATGGGAAACGCTGGTTGTGTGAGTTGTCACATATTGGTGTAAGTGGAAAAGAGAAAGTTTTATACCTCGCCTCTGTGCGAGGTTGCGGCTCGAGGCCTGAGTTGAAAAAGAGATTATTTTATCTCATCTCCCCGCGAGATGGCTGTCCGAGGCGTAAGCCGGAAAAAGAGAAAGAGAGAAGGGTCAGCCAGTATTTATACACGTGGGAGAGAAACCCCTGTTGAAGGGTTAAGAAATGAGGAGGAGATAACCCGATAATATATATAAATAAATAAATATATATATATATATATATATATATATATATATATATATATATATAGACAATATTAGTGGTAAATATACACATACATATGCAATTATATATACACATACATATATGTATAAAAATAATTCCAAGAGGATATGATCCAGGTAGAACTCAATGTCCAGGACAGAGTAATGATATAATAATAAGATTTGAAAACTAATATTCCATGGTCATAATTTATTCCATTGGAATCGTAAAAACGATCCAATTCATCAGACCTACAGATTCAAAAAGAAAACAGAAAAAAACAACTCCGGGAAAAAATTAGTAAGAGTATATGTGTGAGAGTGTGGGAGGACATGAGATCTATATAGAGGGGTAACAGACGAGAGAGGCATGGAGGTCCAAAGATGGAGGGGGCATTAATATTTAACAGAGAGAAGATTTAAAGAAGGGTTTCAATGAGAAAAATATGCGTATTTTCAAACGTCCGAAGATATACCGGAAGAGTGTGTACATTTCTTGGCGACATACACACCCCATAGGCGATAAAATCTTATAATATATATATATATGGTTTATTTTCCACCACAGAGAAAGGTGCTGAGAATATCATTTTTTTAGAGAAAATGGAAACAAAAAGGACACTTATACATAGCATCAGAAAGAGACAGTAGAAATTTTAAGGAAACAAGTAGAAAAATTGGTTGGGAAATTTGACACCCCATATTGAAGGCAAGGGGGACAGAGGAAACAATGCACAACCTACCCAACGAGCTTATGTAAATGGCAGGAAGAATAGGGATTAGGAGATATAGCAAAAACACTTTACTAGGGATACAAAGGATAGGAAGTTGTGGAGATCGCCTACGTCCTGAAGGGACAAGCCATATAGAATATCCTTGTCTTTATTCACGTTGGTAAGTTGGGCGATCCACATTAAACCAGTTTCTGTGGAAACGCTTACATCCACCATTTTTGTACGAATCAGGAAGAATGTGGAAGATGTATATTCGAGTTCATAAATGTATATTTTCAACTTTACCTACCATCGTCAATTTAGGACGGATAAAAAAAAAATTATTACGAACAATTTTCGACATTTTCATTGTTAGCACATCATACCAATTAACTTCAATAACCAGAGCAACATAATATTTGACCTTTTTTCTTTCTTGCAAACTTCACAAGAACATAGCCACATTGAAATTAGGCTTAAAGTAAAATTAATCTGGTTGAATTACACCATTGAATGTCAATGGAGTAACTCCCGTGGAACTAGTAGTTGCATCTTCTATTGCAGCGGAAAACTCTTCAATGTCTAAAGAACGATCTGTCACATCAGAAGGGAGAAAAATCATCATGGCGAAGATGTTCCTGTCTGAACGATAAATACTAGTTACCTTAAACATGACGGGATGTTAGAAGGCGTGGCTTGAAGAAAAGTTTTCCCTGCTAATCAAAGAAATTCATAAATTGTCAACGTTCCTCCTTGCTTTTTTTCATCCGTGCATTAGTAGGAAGAGTTATAATAATTCTTGAAAAGCCCCCAAAACAGCCCTATCAAGGGGCCACATTTTGTGTGAGCAGTAAGAGGGGAAAACAGCAATACCAGACCTTTTTTTTTCAAGCATTTTCAATGATTTCTACACTGATGAAACTCATGATTGCCAAAAAATTAACAACACATTGCTTTCTGGATTGCATAAAAAATTGCTTCAGAAAAATTATTAAACTTTGATACTGTCATCGACAATGACGGATGTGAGGGCCCAATGGAACCTGTTAGTGCACTACGAATGAAATGACCCATTTTCTTTTTTAATCATTTCACCCCAAGCAAGGCAATAAAGCCACTAAGAAGCAAGTAGTTACCGAACGCGAAAGAATATGAGAAAAAGAAATTATTAAAGAGGAAGAACAATGAAAGAACAAAAATTAAGACAGAAGATAACGATTGGCACATTGCATTTGTTTTTATGAAGATCAAAGTGGATACGAAAGCAAGAAGCCAAACAGACTTCCACAAGCGAGAAGTGCGAGAGAAGAAACTGTTAGCATAGAACTTACGGTTACATCTAGCCATTTCGCGTGTAAAATGTTGAGACCTTACCTTAAAATGAACACGAGAGAAAACAAAACATAAAAGGAACAGTGTTTCTTGTAATATATACATCTTATTACATCTGTTAATATATCTGTTACATCTAGCCATTTCAAGTGTTAAAAGGCTGAGACCTTACCTTAAAATGAACACGAGAGAAAACAAAACGTACGAGGAACAATGTTTCCTGTAATACTGAAAGCACAGTAAACCGTCACTAATTGATCTCCCTCCGCTGATACTATCTCACCAACATGTTTGACCCCCGCCTTTTTTTTAGCGACAACTTTTCTTGTCCGCTGCATTACCGTAATCCATTTTCGTCGACATTCCAGATCTTATCTGGAGAGAACCCATACCTCTCAAGAAGATTGTCATAGATAAATAAAAAAAAAAAAATTAAAAATAAAATTTTAAAAAATGAAGAAAGCCACGTTTTGACGACTGAAGTTAGTTGCACAACCCAGGGAGGAAGCCTCAGGTACCCTCGATGGAATTTTCCCATGACTCTTAAGAATATGTTGCAACCAATCTTTGCTTGAAATTTTATTCTCTAGCCAAGATTGTGGAAGCTGCACGCAAAGTTGACTCGCATAATCAAATACCAAACCCTTTATTTCATTTAGGCACAGTACAAAATAGCGGTTTCATGCCTTGAGAATATATTGTACCAAAAGTTTCTCCTTATCTGGTTGATAAACTTTCCGACTATTAAAATAACCACACTGGTCTATTTTCACTTGGGCAGCAGCTTTGCAACCAATCTTTGCCTGAATTTTTATTCTCTAGCCAAGAATTTGGATGCTTCAGTAAATTTGACTCGTATATTCAAATGAAAACTCCTAATTTTAATTAAACATAAGTTAAGAATGTATTGTACCAAAACTTCCTTATATGGTTGAAAAATTCTCCAATTATTTATAATATCCATACTGCTCCATTTTCACTTCCGTTGCATTTATTTTCACTTCCGCTGCAGACTAGACATATTTCAGGCCGTAACGTTGAAGGTTAAGATGAAGTATTTTAAACTTATTTGCCACTGTCCATCATGGCCTTTTTTCGATCAGTTATATCTTTGTGAGTCAACCCACGATCAGTTTTTTTTCTTTTATCGTTAAAGATCTTGTTAATGGTACAACGTTTTATTATAGCGATAAACACAGACATAATTAAAAATTCTAGCACAGAAAAATTATAACTACTATAGTTGGTACGAAAAATTTATTTTTCGAGCCAAATAGTTTTTTTTTTAAATTAAGTCTTGTCGCAGTTAGCTCCTCCTCATTTCCTTAATCCTTCAACAGGGGTCTCTCTCTCCCACGAGTATAAATACTGGCTGACCTTTCGCCTCTTCCTCTTTTTCCGGCTTACGCACACGTGCGGCCATCTTCCTCGACACAGGCCTTGGGCCGCAACCTCGCTCGTGAGGCGAGGTAAAAAAACTTTCTTTTTTTTTTTTACTTATTCCAATATGTGACCTCTCACACATACAGCGTCTCCCATATTCTGGGAACACGCTAAAAACAATATACGCGTTCGTACGGACACTCAACACACTCACCATAACTTCTCCATACAACACTCTGTAACCCTTCATGTCATTGTAATTTGTTATTAATATATATTTGTTTGCATACATGTATATCGGTCTTGTTTGTTTCTTTATATTCTTTGGACTCCATTATAGTCCAACATTCTTATGTAGCTGGACCGGCCAGCAGGAAAGTTTAACCCAGAGATCTCATCCTAACATCTTCAAACCCCGGTCCACTACAGTCTGTTTTATTGTCTTTTATAATTGTGCATCTCTCTCTGGATTTAAAAAAGCATTTTAGTGTTTTTTCTACTACAGTGTAACCCGGATATAAGAGAGTTGTCGGGACCAGAGAAAACCTCTCTTATATCCGGGTTTGTCTTATATCCGGGTTACACTGTAGTAAGATCTACAATATTTCCTGTAAATTTAATTGATTCGCTTTCTACAACTAATCAACTCTTTTCAGGTTATTTAAAGCCAGAAAATATTTTTAGATTGTAAGAATTTTTTTTAGATAATAATGGTTTAGTGGTACAAGTCTTGATAAATTAACCCATATCATGGGGAAGAAGAGGTGGATTTATACCTTTCTCAAGGGTATTCGCGTGTAAATGAATATAACGAACTCCACGGAAATTAGAACTCTGCTCTCCGATTAACAATTCTGAGCCATTAACCATTACATCACCCGCACATCCAAACTTACAGCACCTGGTATTACTAAGCATCGATCTAGGTACTGACCAGGATCGACGTTGCTTAACTTCGGTGATCGTACGGGAACTGGTGTTTGAACATGGTGTGGCCATAAATAAATACCCAGTCTCAAATAAGTATCTCATTTGAATTACTCCCTCATTTCATGCAAGAATTGCAATGGACATCTCCCTTTAACAAGCGCCAATAATTCCCTAAAAGTGGAAAATAACGTCTTCTATTCTAAAAAGAAAAGTACTGTTTAATAAACCCATGTGTGTTTATTAAATGAAATATAGTATTTAAGTATTTATTTAGAAGACGGCTGAGAATATAAGTGCTACTAAATGTTTTGGTGCAAACATGGCCGGCACGTCTTAACCCTCGACCGGGGAGGGCCGCATTTTTTCGGACCTTGTTTCGGCCTCTGCCATTTTTCAGCGCAGTTTTATAGCCATCCGCCATTTTTAAATTCTTTTTTAACTGGCGTTACATTGTCAGTCATCAACTAATAATATACATTATGTGTATCTGCATGGCCGGTACGGTGCGTACTAAGCAGAACCCCCGACGTGGTTGGAGCCCCAAAGGGGCTAGTTTCAGCAGCTTTTTTTTTTTTTTTTTTTTTTTGCACATTTTACTTTTTTTCTACCTAGGGCCAGTGCTTACTACCCCAAACCTTTCAACCGTTTGGAGGCCCCTGCCTAATGGGGACGGTTGACAGGTGCTAATTTTAGTAGCTCTTAAAGCGTAATTTTCTTTACGGTTCTTTTAGAGCAATTAAGAGGGTAACATATCTCGGTAAAATCCCTTTATTTATTCCGACATCATCTACTAAGGACGCACTCTGATTTTTTAAAGTAATACTAACCACAAGTCCACGGCTAGAAATTAAAATAAAATTGCTAGTCACTATTTTTTATTTTTTTTTACATTTCTAGAAAGATAAAACCGAGAAAATGATTACCTAAAAATTAAAAATTTCTAAAGATTTCAACACATGAAAATTTTTTACAGAAAACTGAAATACTGTTTTTTAAAACAAATTTTTAAGTCAGTCCCGTTTCTGTTGTGTTGTGATCTTTGTAAAACCTCCGCCCGCCCGCCCCCCCACCAGCGGAAAGTGGGGTAAGGATGGTCAACACTTTTTATCCTAGACCTAGCTAATCAGATTCACGACTCATACACTCATTACAATTTATTTACTCATTCACCACCAAAACTGTTCATACCACAAAAGCACAAATTCTCAGGGAACCTATAAAACCCTCCCTGACATCAAAATTTAATTATGTACAAACTACAAACAGTTCAAATATCTCTTCTTTTTTTTTTCCTTTTCATTTTTCTTTCTTATAAAAATATATGCTCATGAAATGGGTTTTAAATGAAGCCAGAAAACGAAACTAAAGACACAACAAAGCATTCAAACTAAACAGAACAAATGTTAGTAGGACCCAACCACCCCGACGAAATAAAAATAGTATTTTCTGCTATTTTATTTTTAGTTTGAAGTCAGATAAAAATGAAGATACATAATAATATCAATGTGGAAAACTGCCCTCTCGAGTGGTATACACATTCTGATACTTACCGGTCACAGGGCTACGTCCCTGTGTTGGTGGTGTTATAGACAAGCGTATGGTTGCAAGACAGAAATACGACAACAGCAGAAATAGATTTACGTGATTTATTTCAATAGGAACGTGTGGTTTTGGGACAGCTACCTTGTAGTATAGTTCATAAGCCGGCTGCCGATCCGGGTTGATCTCCCACTGGTTGGCGTGGCGTTCCTCCTGCTGACTGCTGCCGACTGCCCAGACTGACCGTGACAGATCTCTTCCTCGGCCTCCCGTTGACTGCTTTGTACTTCCCCGTGTAACCCTTTTTATGGCTTAACGGGCTCGAAAAACGACGCGAGTATAATTAGGAGGGAAGCATTTTTATTGGTCGAAAAACAGAAGCACTTTGAAATATTATTTTATTTTTCGACCGGAACTCGTGCGTCGGGCCTATGCGTAAACGACGATAATGGTCATTTTGTGACGGGGCCTTGTCCCGTTCACATCCGACTCTCGCTCTTGAGTATGTTAGTTTATTTGCCTGCAAATCAGCCGAGATATGTCTTATTTTATTTCATAACAGTGGTATCACGGCTACGACTAGCTTGGACCGGCTCTGACCAGCTATGACCAGAGGCCCGAGTGAAAACACTCGGGTACCCACGTTAAAAACTGACCTTGTGTCACAACCTGACACAGTTTCGGTCAAGTAAATCTCACTTACCGATCACAGGAATCCGTCCCAGTGCTGGTAGTATCACAGATATGACCAGTGAAGACACTCGGGTCCCCACGTTAAAAACCGACCTTGTGTCACAACCTGGCTCCGGTGGTGGAGGGGGGTCAAGTAAATCTCTATATAATATCAACGTGTTTCATCGCCATATTTTTATACGAGAAATATCTTGGTAAAGGAAGACTTAAATTTTGATTTAAGTAAATTCTAATTATTTAGATTTAAAAAAAAAAACTTTTAAAGTAAGATATGTTTAAACATGCATACATTAAAAATTAGTCTCATTTATTATAACGTCGCTTTTTATAGCAAGTAGAAAAGGCTGAAGATCATTTTTTTTATCTCGTTAATTTTACGTTTAAATAGCCTCGTCAGACTGAGACTTCCATGTGGCTGTCAAACATGGCGCCAAACCCGTTCAGAATTATCTAAACTCTCAGCTGTATACAACCGCTTTCTAAAATCAATGATTAAAATGGCTTTGAGCGAGTGAAGCCTATGGGTTTTGGCAAAGACCACACTTCTTCGAACCTTGTGGACTGGCACTACAGAATCACAAAGAACTGTACAAATAACAGAAACCACATCACTTGTGGACTTTCAACAACGGCAAGAACTAAAATGGATAGCACATGTAACTCGAAGAGAAAATAATAACATAATTATGATGTTGACGTTCCACACTATTTCAAATGAAAAGTTAAGAAGGAAACCTATATCACACACACACACACACACACACACATACACACTCTATCTTCAATAATGTTCGGTTTATTTTTACTTTCAATAACCCCTTGCGTCTTAATGGCTTTATCGCCTTGCTTGAGGTGAAATGATTACAAACAATCTGTCTTCACTTTATTTAATTCTTGGCGTTTTTACACACATGTGCAGATGTAAAAATACACAACGAAATGAAAGTAATACGTAATGATATACTCTATTTCCCGATGATTTCGATAAAGAGAATATATTTGAGAAATAAAGAAAAAAGAGGGAAAAAAAACCCCAAAAATGGGATATATTGTTGCAAGCCATAGCTAGTGAATTTGTTCCCCGGTATGCACGCCATGATTTGAGGCTTATGTCAAAGTTGATGTTGACTTTATTTCAATTTCATGAATAGACACGCTTTCTATTTCGATATATGATTTTTTTAAATGTATTTTACTGATACGAAAAAGATTTTTTTTAATTTCTTTTTTTTTTTTTTAAATTTCAGATATAACAGTTAGCAAGGGACCGTTGGCCGAATTCAGTTAAAAAGAAGAAAAAACAGAAAAAAAAATAAAAGCTTAAAAAAATCACTTAAAACACTCCGGTCATCTTAGCAAAGAAATATGTTGCTATTGTTAATAATGTCTACGCTTCCCGGCTGTTTCTGCGTTGACTTTACCTACCATGTAGAAGAAGGGAAAAATCCGGGTACTTTAGTTGGAGACATTGCTACTGACACGAACATGATGAACAAAGTTGATGTTCAAGATCAGAACGAGATTCTTTTCACTTTGCTGCAACAGCAAAACATAACCGGAAATTCGCCACTGTTCCGAGTCTCCAACACAGGCAAACTCTACACGGCGCAGACGCTGGATGCCGAATATTTGTGTCGGCGAAAGACAGAATGTTTTAAAATGGTGGACATTGCCGTGCGACGCACCGAAACATTTCTCTCTATATACGAAATTAAAGTCATCATAGAAGATGTCAATGACCATCAACCCGAATTTCCTGTCGAACGGGTTAACATAGAATTTTCTGAAAATGATGCCATAGGGACAAAACTAGCCATTCCCAATGCAGTGGATAGGGACGTGGGGGTTCTCAATTCCAAAATAACATATCTGTTAAAAAACAACGAAAACGAGCCTTTTACGCTATTCGTTTCAAAAAGCGTAGTAGGGACGTCACAGCTAGCAATAAACTTGGACGAAAGACTTGACCGTGAGATTCAAGATGTGTACATGATCCAGGTGATAGCTAAGGATGCAGGATCGCCTCCAAGACAGAGTGTTCTTGACGTTCGTATATCTGTCTCAGATGTCAACGACAAAGTCCCAATATTCTCGCAAAACATCTATAACGTCTCAATCGAGAACAACCACGATAGAGCCATACCTGTCGCCATCGTGTTTGCTACCGATATGGATTCGGGAAAAAACGGGGGTATTAGTTATCACTTCAGTTCCGAGACGTCAGACCTTGCCAAAATGCTTTTTAAGCTGAACGAGGAAACCGGCGAAATATTTCTTCATAAAAAATTTGAATTAGGACGAGAGCTGACATACAAGCTGTATATCAAGGCCATTGATGGAGGTAGCCCGCCTCTGAGCTCCCTAGCGATGGTTCAGGTTAATGTGATCAACCAGCAGAACAACGCCCCAACCATCGACGTAAATTTCGTGTCGGCGTCTAGAGATAACACGGCCACCATTTCCGAAGACATTAAGGTGGGTAGCTTTATTGCTTTCGTGAAGGTCACTGACCACGATGCCGGGCAGAATGGTGAAATCAGCTGCATCCTGCACCATGACAAATTCCAGTTGCAAAATTTTGGTAACAAAAAGTACAAAGTTACCGTGAAAAACTCGGTAGACAGAGAAACGGAGGATCATCATGACATCACCATCAGCTGCCAGGACAAAGGGACGCCGCCTTTGTATTGTGAAAGTACATTCTCGATCCAAGTCATGGATGTTAACGACGAGAAGCCGCAAATCTCAAAAGAAACGTTCAAGTTCTCGATCTTCGAAAATCAAAAGTCGAAGATCCCCGTAGGGATTATAAATGCTACTGACCCGGACCAAGGATCGGGAGGCAAGTTTACCTATTCGCTGATGACCAACAGCAAACAATTCCTGCCATTTCAGATCAACGATGTGGGGCTGATCTCAACAATCATGTCTTTGGATCATGAGTTCCAGGACATTTACCGATTCCAAGTGATAGTCAAAGACAACGGTATACCGTCATTGAACAACACAGTGAACGTGATCGTTGAAGTGAGAGACGAGAATGACAACGCCCCCTATTTTACCTTCCCCAGTATTAACCCTTTTACCATAGACGTCCTTTACTATCCGCATCATACCAAAAACATTACAGTTTTGAAAGCATCCGACAGCGATAGCCGAGAAAACGCTTTCTTGAAATATGAAATAATCAGTGGTAACGACAAACAACTCTTCACTATCAACCATTACACCGGTCTGCTGTCATTCACACACGTAGTCACACCGCAAGACGCCGGTTCCTATGAACTAGAGTTCGTGGTCAAAGATAGCGGTAACCCGATCCTCTCTGCCACGACAACCATGTTCGTGGCGCTGACCGTCAGCAACAAGACTTCGGACATGTTGAATACTGTCCACGTACAAACAGAGGATACGATCGATCTCAACCTGGCGATCGTTATCGTTCTGGTGGCCGTGACTCTATCTGTGATCATTACAGCCGCCCTGTCGATATGTATACTTCGATGCAATAATCACAGAAACGTTCCATCGTGTGAAGACGGTATGAACACATCTCAGCGGTGCGTCAGCGAGCAGAGGCACCTCATGTGTCCCTCCTATCAAGGGACTTACTGGTCTGATGCTCCCGTTGCTATAACAACGGACTCATTCAAAACCAGTAACACCCAAGCCAAGGGGACGAGAAGGGAATCTCACCCCGGGTGTGACTTGAGTAACAAACTTAAAGATTCGCCACCTGCCCTCAAGCCACGGTCATCAGCAGAAAGCAGCCGTCAGGTAAGTGAAGGTAGATATTGATTTCATTATTTCACTTTTATTATTTTTAGGTGTTTTTTTTCTTTTTTCGTTACTGTATAAGAGTTAGTTAATTATTTAATATTTGATTTGTGCTATACTGCGTAAACGTTTATTTTGACGCAAGGAGCTGCTGGAAGTGAAAGAAAAGACTTTTTAGAAGGAACCGGAAACCCAACCCTAAACTGGAAACAAGACCTCTACTCCTGTTCAAGAGACCGGGGTATAAAGAATAAAAAAAGGCATAAAATAAATAAGTGTTTTATACAACATTTTATTAAATAATCTTATGCTTAATATTTTGAATAAAACACTTTGTTTATCGCTTATCGATTTTAGAAATCGATCATTACAATCCAAGATTACAATCATAGCATTTTTAACTGCTCGTAACATGCGTACATACGTACATACATGAAAAAAAGGATTTTTTTACATTGATATTCACCCTGTACAAAGCCCAAGAGCCACTCAAGGTAGAGTGTTACAGAGTAAGAAGCACAATTTATTGGGAGATAATGGTTAGCCATAGACTTGAACAGGTTAAGATTGTAGTAATCGAAAAAGCATCCTCTTGGGAGTCGGTTCCACAATACAGTGATTCATCGGAAGAAGCTGCTTGAGTGGAATTTACATCTACCCAATGGAATAAAAACGAGGATGGTTTGCTAGAATGTTCATGGTATGGCGGGTCTTAGCCATGAAGGTTAAAACTGGTGTATCATGTTAATGGTGCATTTGCAAAGGATGTGCGGGTAGAGTACCTGATAGCAGCCTGGAAAATGAAATCAGCAATCTAAGTTCAAATTTCGAACGAGTTTGTTACATTCACTTTCACACAAATACCCTTGGAAAAGCAAGAATCCATCTTTTCTCCCCCACCTCCAGCTATAGGTTAAACTGAAGAGCTCTCTTTCCTTGATTGGTGACCAGTCTAGAAGGACAATTCTGAATTCAAGACCACTTTGTGAGATAATTAAACCAGGATTAAACCTTAAATCTTACTCCATGAAGATCAGCTGAAAAGTCCATTGGTGGACCAAAATATAAATATAACCAGACTAAATTGGTAGACTAAAAAACATGCATATACCAGAACACAACAACTGTATGTCTTTTAGTCTACCAATTGGTCTGTCTATTTACTTACTTATCGTGGTCAGCCTATGAACTTTTCAGCTGACCCAGGTATTGCAGGCAGAGCGAAAAGGAACTGTGGGACAGGCAATATTAAGCTTTTGTTCTGGTCCACCTTTTGTCTAGGCTTACAGCCACATCATGTTGAAACACCAGTCCCCGTACGGTCATTAAAGTTAAGCAACATTGATACTGGCCAGTATCTAGATGTGTGACAGCTTCAGAATACCAGGTGCTGTAAGCTTGGATGTGCAGGTGATGTAATGGATAATGGCGCAGAATTATTAATTGGAGAGCTGGGCTCCAATTCTCGTTGTGTTCATTATATTCACTTCCTTGTGAAAGGTATTAATCACCACTTCTCCCTCCAGATATGGGTTAAATAGTAAGACTTGTATCACTAAACCATTATTATCTCAAAAAATTCTTCAAATTCTTACATTATAAAAATTTCTTAAAATTCTTACATTATAAAAATTTCTTTGTAAAAATATTTTCTTTCTTTAAATGACATGCAAAGGTTGATAAGCCATTGATAATGAATGAATCAATCAACCAATCAAATCCTTTTGTCTTATGTTTAAATCTTAATTTAAAATTCACTAGAGACATAATTCTCTAGTCAGCAGAGAACTGACCCACCTTGGGACACCAGCAAGGTGCATACTATACACTATAAAGCCACTGTAGAGTAGTTTCCTGTTTAGGATTGGCTTTCCAGTTCCTTATAAAGTCTACTTCAACTCTATACTCCTAACGTTTGTCCTTTCCTACACTAATATAACTCCACACAGTAACCCTATACCTTTGTTCATGTGTTGAATATTGCTGCCACATCTGGTTTGGTGCTTTTGTTTTGTATTTAGAGATACATGTTAAACACTAAAGAAGAATTTATGTTATCAGTCTTAACCTGGTATTTCAGCTTCAGTCACTATCCCAATACCATAATATAGCTTTCTTGTGCCTTTTTAACAAATATTTTCATGATAATTGTTCTGTTGAGCTTTCTTCTTTGGTACCTAGACTTTATGAATTTAAGCACAGTACTAGATTGTTGGCAAGGTCTCATCCTTTTACAGCTGAAATGGCTATATGTAACCGTAAGTTCTATGCGGACAGTTTCTTCTATTGCACTTCTCATTTGTGGAACTCTCTCCCAACTTCTTGTTTTCCAGTCAAGTTTGATCATCAAAAATGTAAATGCAATTTCAATTGTTAGCTTTTGTCTTCTTAATTCCTGTTCTTTTATTGTTCTCTCTTCTTAATAGTGCTTTTATTTTTATCATATTCTCTCACCTCTCATGTCTTAGCAGGTTTATTGCCTTGTTTGGGGTGAAATGATTAAAAAAAATGCCTGTGGCTTATGGAATCATGTTCTTTTGACTTAGGATGCAACCATGGTATTCTGTCAAGCATTATGCCCCTGCGGTTATTGATTGGTATATTGATATTACAAATACTGTTAAATGCCTAGGCCTTAAATGATATATACGAGTAGCATAATAGTGTAGAAGATGGAATTGGCGAGCCAAGTTCAAATCCCTGTCTAGTCTTTGTGTTCACTTTCACAAAATGCCTTTGAGAAATGGATGAATTCATCTCTTCTACTCTATTCAATCAGCTATGGATTAAATAGTATGGTAGGCTTTGGTTTTCAAGCCTTGTATGGCAATCAGTCTAGAACAAATTGAATTCCGAGTTGTCTATGAAATTCAAAACCCTGGAGAAGGCAATGGGAAACCACTGCTCTATCTTTTTCAAGAAGTCATGGCAAGTCACAGATAATAAAGAAAAGGATTTCTGTGGAAAGCCACAGTCACTTACTTCCTAAAGGGACATAGCATTTATAAGGCAATAGAAAACTACTATATTATCTCTCTAAAGTAATCTTGACAATTCATAAATAATAAAGAAAAGGAATCTGTGGAGAGCCATGATCACCTATGTTTTGGGGTGAAATGGTTATATGTATGATTGTCTCGAACTTGCAACAACTTCTAGGACAGATGCAGTCTGTGCATACAAGAGAAGATTGCAATAATTAAATACAGAATTATTGAAAAATTATTGAATTGGAGACATAAAAACAAATTTAAAATTCCCTAAAAACTTTGACTTTGGGAGATATACACTTGAAGTGTTGATTCTTTTATATGGGTACTAGCATTTATGTGTGTACATATATTCATATGTTTATATGTGATTATATTGCTTATCATGCATTTTTGTGTTTTGTATATGTGGTTATATGTTTGTCTTGCTGATGTATACATCATCTATAGTTTTAAATTAATAATTTTAGTAATATTATTAATAGGTGTATCTTTATTGTGTTTATCCTTCTTTGTTGATATTCTAAATTTCTTTTCTACAATTTTTTCTATATATTGATTTACTTATTTATTTTTTATCTTTTATTTTTTATTTTAAAAAAATCTTTCTATTTTACTTTATTTTATTTTAATTTATTTATGTTGGATATTATTATTATTATTATTATTATTATTAATGTTATCTTTATTAGACTTACTAATTTGAATTTGTAATGATTATTGCTGCCTAAAATAATAGGCTCTATCAGATGTAGCTCTCCCAAGCCTGATCACGCTCCACTTCACCCAATGTACAAATTTGTTCAACCCTTTAAGGAAAAAATTCTTGTCCAGGTCATTTTATTTTAGCTTCTTTTTTTTTTTCTTTTCTTTTCTTTTCTTTTCTTTTCTCTCTCTCTCTCTCTCTCTCTCTCTCTCTCTCTCTCTCTCTCTCTCTCTCTCTCTCTCTCTCTCTCTCTCTATTATGTTTTAAAAAGAATTTTATTTATATTCAAAGAATCTGTTATTTTTCTTTCTTCCTTTCCCCCTTTCTTCTCTGTTGCTAGTATATCAGTCCAGATGAATTGTCTCCATTTATTAAGAGCTTCCGGTCTCAAGAGATGAATATTGCAAAATTCACAAAATAAATTATAACTGAAATGGATCTTTAAGGATTTTTCTTGCTTTATTATCATTATAATGCTCTGTAATTTACATTGAGCTCTCTTTGGGTTAATGTCCTCTTTGGAATTATTCCTACCAATCACAAATTGGTTGGGTATGACGATAAACTACATCCGTGTCCTGGGTAAGACGATAAACTACGTCCAACAGCAAGGCCTCTGATAATACGTTTTTGAAAAAATAATGTTACCAGCTGTACGTTTTTGAAAAAAAATAATATTACCAGCTATACGTTTTTGAAAAAATAATATTGGCAGCTATACATTTTTGAAAAAATATTACCAGCGATACGTTTTTGAAAAAATAATATTACAAGCTATACATTTTTGAGAAATGGATTTCTGACAAAACAAAAATATTACTAGGAAAAAAAAAAGTTGTCAGCATTAAATGAGCCACTGAGGTTGATATGCCATAAAACAAACCAAACCAAACCACAAACTGGTATTTTATATATATATATATATATATATATATATATATATATTTTTGTAGCCTTTCTTTAAACGTCAAAATTGAGTTTGTTATTATTTCTATGTAATATGATATCTAGGAAGGGAAGAGTGTAGTTGGTTTCAGTTTCGAAAGTGAAGTTTATTGTAGATTCAATGCTGTTAAGTTTGTAGAGAAGTTCTGTTAAATTAATGTTTTCTGGATATATTATTAATATATCCACAAAACACTCCCCAGTGTCATAAAAAGAGTCAGGGAAAAGAAAATTAGAGTTAAGTAATTCTTTTGTATATATAAAAAATAATATTATCAATGCTCTATTTTTATAATATTGAGCACTATATGAAAATATCTGCTTCACTTTTTAAATCTTAAATTTTCAAAATTTCATATATATATATATATATATATATATATATATATTCAATTGCCCTTTTTTCTTCAACATTATTACTACAGCAAATGTTATTTTGTCAGCCTGTGCTTCGAGAGGTTTAATAAGTAAAATTCAAACTATTAAAAAAAAAAAACAGGATGTCTACTCAAACATGGGTATCTTTATTTCCTATTACATTTGTAGTAGTAGGAAATAATGTTGGATAAAAAAATCGACTGATTTCTTAGAAATTATATACATGTTGGTGTTTAAGCCAAAATAAAAGAGAATTGAATGACTAGATATGAAAAGAATGAGAGAGATGCACTTATAATAATTATTTATGAGCCGCTGTGTTTTAATAAGAAGAATGGTAATGTCAAATAATATGATCAATGTTAATAGCAATTAACTTAAATATCATTTTTTTAATCATTTCCCCAAAAGCAAGGTGATAAAGCCACTAAGATGCAAGGGATAACTGAATGTGCAAGAATATAATAAAAAAAAGCATTATTAAAGAGAGAAAACAATAAAAGAACAGGAATTAAGAATTAAGAATTTTTGTGCAAGTGAACACAAAGACTAGACAGGGATTTGAACTTGGCTCGCCAATTCTATCTTCTACACTATTATGCTACTCGTATATATCATTTAAGGCCTAGGCATTTAACAGTATTTGTAATATCAATATACCAATCAATAACCGCAGGGGCATAATGCTTGACAGAATACCATGGTTGCATCCTAAGTCAAAGGAACATGATTCCATAAGCCACAGGCATTTTTTTTAATCATTTCACCCCAAACAAGGCAATAAACCTGCTAAGACATGAGAGGTGAGAGAATATGATAAAAATAAAAGCACTATTAAGAAGAGAGAACAATAAAAGAACAGGAATTAAGAAGACAAAAGCTAACAATTGAAATTGCATTTACATTTTTGATGATCAAACTTGACTGGAAAACAAGAAGTTGGGAGAGAGTTCCACAAGTGAGAAGTGCAATAGAAGAAACTGTCCGCATAGAACTTACGGTTACATATAGCCATTTCAGCTGTAAAAGGATGAGACCTTGCCAACAATCTAGTACCGTGCTTAAATTCATAAAGTCTAGGTACCATAACCAAAATATGTAATGTTATATTACCATGGCTATGGTCCTGACTCCTCCCATCAAATGTCATGAAAGACGAATATCACAAGGGGAAAACCAAAAAGTATGACAGTTTAAATATCTGAGAAGTGTTTTAAAGGAGGATGAAAAGTGCAGCATCTAGATTTAAAGATGCATTGCCATCACAAAAGATGCTAAGCAAGAAAAGAAACAGAAAAGTTTTGTTCGAAACACAGAAAAGAGCACCTGTTACATAATATCCGTAAATCCAGCTTTAATCTGCAAAAACTTAAATGCAATGTCAATCACTATCTACTGTCCTCCTGATCACTCTTTTCTCTTTCCACTCATTATTAATGTTTCTGTTCCTAATTCTTCCACACTCTGTAACTCCTTGTGTTTTAGTGGCTTTACTGCCTTGCATGGGGTGATACTGAAAGAAAATAAATAAAATGGCAGTGAATGCTGAACAATCTCCTCACAGATGAAGAAGAGACTTGAAGCAACAGAAATGTGGTTCTACAGAAGGATGCTGAGAATACCATGTGCAACAATGAAGTTTTGAAAAATATTGATTTCAGTTTTTCTTTTTATCTCTTGTCTGGATAATCAAAATTGAAAATCATGGCCAATTGAGAAAATGAGGAAAGAGGGCTTGGAAAATATGACACTCACAGGGCAGATTAAAGGCAAGAGGGACAGAGGAAAACAACACTTAACCTAC
Source organism: Acanthosepion esculentum (assembly GCA_964036315.1). NCBI lineage: Eukaryota > Metazoa > Mollusca > Cephalopoda > Sepiida > Sepiidae > Acanthosepion > Acanthosepion esculentum. The sequence continues at coordinate 74,701,112 of OZ038479.1, read as the reverse complement.
CTAGCAAGCTTGAGTAAATGGATAGTAGAACAGGATTTAGGAGAACTAGCAAAAATACAAAATTTATTAAATGCTACAAAGAACAGGAAATTGTGGAGAACCATGATTGTCAACATCCTAAAGACACTGAAAGGCAACTTAAGGTTATAAAAAGTGTAATCTCTGAACATAAATAATCATTGCTAATCATAAATTTAACACATAATGAACAATTTTTTTTAAAACCAAGTTAAAGAAAAAGAAAGTTATTTAAGGATACAATATGGGAAGACTTTAAAAATGATTTATTTTATTATTCATATGCATCAATGTTCATTTTCTGTGCCCTGGGCATGAAAAGTAACTGCATAAAGCAATTAGTCACCTAAAAGTAAAGCAAAATAGATTTGATTTGTTCCAGGTAAAATTCCAATGAAAAAATACTATAAATAGTAGAAAATATATTTGAAAAGAAAAATTGTTCAGTGAAATATGTTTTTCAATTACTTGTCTGGAATTTTGTAATAAAAGGGAAAATATAGTCTTATACCAAATGATTACAAACCCTATCTGTTTTTTATCATTTTACTCCATGCAAAGTAATAAAGCCACTAAGACATTAGTGAGTGTGAAAGAATATAAAAAGAAAGAAAAACATTATTAAGGTGCAAGAACAATAATAGAAGAGGAATTAACAGATGATAATGAATGGCGTTGCATTTAAATTTTTAAGATCAAAGTTGACTGGAAATCAATAAGCTGGAAGAGAGTTCCACATGCAAGAAGTGCAATAGAAGAAAGTGTTAGTATAGAAGTTACAGTTACATCTAGCATTTCAACTGTAAAATGATGAGACCTAGCTGCCAATCAAGCACTGCACTTAAATTCATAAAGTCTAGATACCATCGAAGAAAGTTCATCAAAACAAATACCATGAAAGTATTTATAGAAAAGGCACATGGAAGCCTCATCAGTAGCAGTGAGAAAGTGGCTGAAGCAGAGATGACAGGGCAGGACTAATGATATTGCAGATTTTTCATTGAATTTTATCAAGGATCTCTAAATGCATAGCAGGGGCACCAGACAATATGTGGCAGCAGTATTCAAAGCATGGGTGAATTACAAATATGTAAGATAGATTTGTGTGAGAAAAAATTTCTAACACAACACAGTAAACCAACTTTGCTACCTAGTAGTTGATTCAATATAATCTTTCCACTTCATGTCAGCAAAAAACATTAACCCGAGAATGTACAATGAGTCACTCTCTTTCCTGGAGGTTAGCATCAGCCATGCTGATGGAAGGGAGAAAGTGATCTCTCAGACAATTAATAGAGAGTAGATTCATTTTAGGGGCATTAAAATTAACAAGCTATTACTTGCCCCAACTAACAACAGACTAGGTCATTTTTGAGAAGGATGAGTGAGTTCTTAAAGGCTGGAACTAAAAAAAAGGAATTCCACTAAGTAGGAAAGCAAGAAGCAGCAAAGCATTTATTGTGGAGTTTAGAGAGAACAGGAGCCAGTTCAGGAAACACGTTTCTTAAGGATTATTGCAGATCAAGAAAAATATTTCTAAATAATAGAAAAGAGGTAGATCGTCTTTTTGCCATGAGGAACAAAATTACATTAAAACTTCTCATGGATCCAATAACTATACAAATCAAATTTGTGTAAACTACACCATGTCGTTTGGTCAATGGATAGAAAACTAACTCTTCCCAATTTCTCATAGTGGTAGGTGTCAGTTTATGATCTCAGTTAAAAACTAGGATTTTGAATGCCTATTTTCTAGGTAGACAAGCACTTTCCACTAGCATAACACAATTTTTTATCTCTCTAAGTTCTTCATTTCCCTTTGACCTTGTACCATAATAAATAAACAGGCTTAGTAGATATAAATATAAGTATGGCATATTTTACAAGTACCTAAATGTACTAATCCTAAAGATTAAAAAGTTTGTTTTCCTCTGATTTGCGGGAATTAAGAGAATACTTAACTACTTGGAAAATCAGAATTCAAAATCTAGGCTATTACCTAGATACAAACACAAACTTCAATTGTTGGGTGAGGATAAACAATTATTTCAGCAACTAAACCAATTCCGATAGATAGATAGTGAAAAGAATGAGATAGATAGATAGATAGATAGATAGATAGATAGATAGATAGATAGATAGATAGATAGATAGATAGATAGATAGATAGATAGATAGTGAAAAGAATGAGATAGATAGATAGATAGATAGATAGATAGTGAAAAGAATGAGATAGATAGATAGATAGATAGATAGATAGATAGATAGATAGATAGATAGTGAAAAGAATGAGTTAGATAGATAGTGAAAAGAATGAGATAGATAGATAGATAGTGAAAAGAATGAGATAGATAGATAGTGAAAAGAATGAGATAGTGAAAAGAATTAGATACGGAAAAAATTCGATAGATATGAGCCAAATGAGATAGCTAAATAGTTATTTTCTTAGGAAATGGAAATATCTGTTTCCTTTTATATACGTGTGTTTGTGTTTGAACATAGATGTTGCTGCATCTCAACATATTCATGTCTACAAAAAAGAAAAATTTACATCTTTTAAAAGCAAATGAAATCGTTAGCAATTACTAGGGACACATTTATTAAACAAGTTTATAAAACGTCTGGATAACTAGGTTAGCATAGATAAGCAGTCATCATAATGCAAAAATGTTAAAATAACTCATAATATAACACACAAATATCATAAAATTAGATTGAAAAATAAATAACATCTATAATTACAGTTTTTTTGTCCAAAACAATTTGATCAAAAATTTATGGACAGTTCACTTCTTGCTTAGACTATCTACTGCTCAACATTCACTTGGATAGAAGTATGGACAGTAAATTAAAAAAAAAAACATTAATTCCTTTGAACTAAACATGCCTATAATTAGTAACAGAAGCCATTGGTTCATAGCAACGGCTTTCCATACTCAATACTCATCGGATTCACTCTCGCGTGGTCATGTGTGACATCATGAGCTGTTGTGCGATTTTCGCTTTCAGCATCTGATATGCACGTGTTTATCGTTGCTTGGAAATCATCCATGTAAACAAAAACAGACTATGATCAATTTCTTGTTCGTGTATTGCTTAATATATTGTGTAATTGTCATCTTTGATAATGGCTTATGTAAGCCGAAAGTTTAGATTGGATTAAAAAATATGTATCATTATTGTGATTTTCTTTCATTGTTTAATGATAATGTTATTAAGCTTATCAGACGATATGAAAAGAACTTACATAAAATATATAGACAACACTTATCTATATTATTTAATGAAACATGTATGAATATATATATATATATATATATATATATATATACGAGGGTCATTCAATAAATAAGGTGAATTTTCGGTATAAGGACTTCTAATACAGATAGAAGCTTACTTTCTTTTTTCTTTTTTTTCAACGTAGTCTCCCAGCACTGTCACACACTTTTCCCATCTGTGCACAAGCTTCCGTATTCCCTCAGCGTAAAAATCTTTGGACTGATGTCTCAGCTAGTCGCTCACAACACTTTTGACTTCATCGTCACTTTTAAACTTTGTGCCTCTCATGAACGCTTTCAAGGGACGAAACAGGTGAAATCTGAAGGGGCAAGGTCTGGGCTGTAAGGGGGATGAGGGAGCAGTTCCCAGCCCAGCTCGTTGATGGTCTGCACCGTTTGGGCTGCTGTGTGAGGCCTTGCGTTGTCATGATGCAAGATGACTCCTTCTGACTGATGACCCCTGCATTTGTTCTTTATGTCTTTCAAAGTCCTTGCAATGTCATCCACTGTCACCCGTCTGTCAGACAGATTCAATCAATAATGTATTTTCCCTGATTATCTATGATTCCTTCCATCTATTAACAAGCTTACTAATCCATTACTGTAAAATTCTTTTGGCTCTGATTCGAAGAACTCACAAATGTCAGTTTCAACCTTTTCCTGTGTTACAAAAGCTGTTTCTTCCAAATGATTCTGTAAGCTACAAAACAAATGGTAGTCCGAAGAAGCAAGGTCGGGAGAATAAGGTGGATGAGGAATTTTCTCCCAACCAAGTTCTTCGATCTTTTGTGACGTGATTCTTGTTGTGTGTGGTCGCGCATTGTCCTGATGAAACATCACCCATTTTCGATTCACTAGAGCAGGTCTTTTTTTCCTCAAAGCTTGGTTCAAACACTCTAATTGCTGACAGTATATTTGAGCATTAATTGTTGCATTAGGTGGTAAGAATTCAAAGTGGATTATTCCTTGGCAATCCCACCAGATTGAAAGAAGAACCTTTTACCCATGAAGTTCCCTTCTCGGCTGTGGCTGGAGTCCTTCCCCTTTACCAAGCCACTGTCTACAATGCTTAACATTTTGATAAAAATCCATTTTTCGTCGCCAGTCACAAGTCTATCCAAAAAAGGTGAAACAAGTTGGCGAGAATGGAGAGAAGAGCAGATGTCAACTTGGGATTTGAGGTTGTTTTCAGACAATTCATGAGGTACACATTTTCCAAGTTTAGGAACTTTTCCAAGTTGTTGAAGATGACGATGAACAGCTGTATCATTTGAAATGAGAACCACTGCCAATTCCTCAACTGATAAAGCAGGATTTTCTTCAAGGGCTGCTTCAAGAAGCTTTTCATCAAACTCAACTGGATGTCCGGTTCGATCTTCATCTTCAAGGGTGAAATCTCCACCTCTGAATTTTGCAAACCATCTTCTGCAAGTTCTTTCATTCACACATTCCTCTCCATAAACTGAGTGAATGTTTCTAGCCGCTTCGGCTGCTGAGTTTCCTTTCTTGAACTCATAAAGCATTATGTGCCTCAAATGATTCTTGGGTACTTCCATGTTAGCAGGGTTTTAATCAAACAAAATTTAATTTTATTGTTCTCTGAAATAAAATTTGATCAGTTTAAATGCATCTAAACATAAAAATAATGTTCAGCTATTTGATAGCTAGTGCTGATGATTTCTCTCTATTGAGAATTTTATTCAAGATTTTCCAGAACTCACAGGAAATAGCTTTTTTTTAAAACTGACTGTGCATAGCTGCTCTTTACATTTTCTAGAACTTTCTTGCAGTTCTGAATGCTGCAAGAGTTCCACTACACCATATATATATATATATATATATATATATATATATATATATATATATATATATATATATATTTAAGGATTTAGGTCTTAAGACTATAGCTACAACTAACATTAAACAGGTAGACTTTCTGGATGTCACTCTAAACTTTAATAATAGTTCTTTTCAACCTTATATGAAGGTTAATTCTAACTCGGTATATGTACATCCTAATTCCAACCCCCACTTCTGTTATTAAGCACATACCCTCCTCTGCTGAATTTAGGATCAGTAATAACTCTTCTAGCAAGGAGGTTTTAATAAACATAGTGAATTTTATAATTCTGCCCTTAGAAATAGTGGTTACAAGTGTACCACTATTGAATATAGAAGTATGATTAAATATGAACACAATAAGAAAAAAAGATCCAGGAAGATCATTTAGTTTACTCCCCCCTTTCAACCTAATGATTAAAACCAAACTAGGATATAAATTTCTAAACCTTATCAAAAAACATTTCCCTGACACCAATACTAATCCACTCAGTAAAATATTCAATTATAGTACCCTTAAATTAAACTATAGTTGTGCTAATAACCTGGAAAAAATAATTAAGAAACATAATAACAGAGTCTTCAACAAGTATAGGGACTCAAAAAACTTGACTAATTGCCAGGTTGCAGTGAGTAAAATTAACTATAATGACACTAATAATAACTTATGCAATTATAGGCATCCCAATAATTGCCCATTACAGAATAACTGTTTAACTAGTTCTCTAGTTTATCTTAATACAATTTCTACACTAGAAAACCCCAATATTAAAAAAAATTACATTGGAAGTACTATGAATACATTCAAAGAGTATTGGCATGGACATATGCAATCTTTCAACAATAGTAATTATAAATACAAGACTTCATTTTCCAAGTATTTTTTTAGTTTAAAGGAGAAAACAAGACACCTACTGTTAAATGGAAATTAATTAAGAGAGCTCAAGCATGTAATTCTCTATATGCCCCTTGTTATTTATGTCTTAATGAAAAATTTGAAATCATTAGATTTAAAGACAAAATCCATCTCTTAAATCAAAGGAATGAACTCACTGTTAACTGTAAACATAGTTCAAAATTTAACCTACTATAGGGGTAGTAAAATTTTTTAATGATAATGCAAAATTATTGTAAGTTTAGTATGTTATCATTTATATTATTAGCTAATCCTCCTATTTATGTACATATATGTATGTAAACGTTTATAATGTTGTTTATTTGTATGTGTATTTCATGTAAAGATGCATGTGTGTATATGTATTTATATATATATGGATATATGTGTGTGTATTTTCAGCTATGTATGTATATATGAATATATTTGTACTTGCATTTATATATTTGTGTATATGTGTATATTTATGAATGTTATGTATGTTCTTGTTTATATATTTATGCGCATATATATATATATATATATATATATATATATATATATATATATATATATATATATATATATATGTATAATTGCGTATATGTGTATATTTTAGTTTTTTTAAATGGATTATCTATGCCAACTATAATCTACTTTTGTTCGATAGTGATTTTAAAATTGCTTGTGGACTTAATAATTGACAGTTGTGTTTTGTTACACTTTAATCTTGAATGGGCTCTGAATCATTTATAGTCATTTTGATAATATTGTTTGTATTTTTTTAGTTAGTTGGGCATGTTTCTACTTATTTTTATATATATACAGTAGCGGCCATAATATAAGGAACAGAAAAAACAAAGACATAAATATGTGTATTACTTAAAAAGTAATGCATGATTAGCAGTGAAATTTTTACTGAATAAAGATTAGGGTGTAATGCATTAATATTATACAAAGTTACAAAAACTTACATAATAGTTTTTTTAAATAAAGATTAAATGGAACAAAGGAAATAAGCTACTGGACATTAATAATTATAACCAAGGTTCATCGTCAAGTTTTTTGAATTTTCATATACTTGTATTTTGTTTTGTCATTGTAGCTTATGTAACAGAGATTCCCCTATCAAGGGGTGTTTGGTTGATTTGAACCTTTTAAAACTCTTTATTCTACATTCAACACCGTTACTTGATAAGACACCAGAAGTGGTGAAACAAAATGGCTGTTTTTGTAGTGATGTTATAACATGTTTTTAATAAATGTGTGTGTGTGTGTGTGTGTGTGTGTGTGTGTGTGTGTGTGTGTGTGTGTGTGTGTGTGTGTGTAGACATAAGAATCAGCACTAAATGGTGATTGTCAGTAATGAAACTGACAGTCACCATACAGTGTTGATTCTTATATCTCCACTCTCTATATCTACAGGCTTCCAGCCATATCATGTTAAAACACCAGTTCTAATGCAATCACCAAAGTTAAGCGACATTGAGTCTGGTCAGTACCTAGATGGCAACCACTTGAGAATATCAGGTACCGTAAGCTTGGATGTGCAGTTAGTGTAATGGATAATGGCTCAGAATTGGAGATCAGAAAGCACAGTTTCAATTCCAGTCAGGTTCATTATATTCAGTTATAATACCCTTGGGAAACATATGAACACACCTCTTCTCTTCCCAGCTATGGGTTAATTATTAGGATTTTTATGTCTGTGGCAAAATTGTAATAAGGCTGATTGATATTATTTTTGGCATGAACTTTCTCAAGATATTAATTTCTAGCATAGGCTAAATGAATTTGATCTCATATGACATTCAAGGTCATCTGAGGTCATCAAAAAGCACAGTATATCAAAATGAAACAAATTTTTATGCTATTATTCATTCAATACAAAGCTCAAGAGCCACTCAAGGTAGAGACACACTAGGAGGGAGTCAGAGGTGCATATGAGGATGTAGGATAGATAATGGTTGACTCTAGACTTGAAGAGGTTAAGATTGTAATGATTAGGGAAGCATCTCAGGAGTTTGTTCCACAAAGTAACAATTCTGAGGAAGAAGCTGTCTGAGTGTAACTTTCTCCTTATCCAATGGAATACAAAGGGAATGACAATGAGTTAATTCTGTGTACGTGGCATGGCAGGTCCTAGTTGTGAAGGTCTGAACTGGTGGAACTAAGAAATATAGCTCATCTGAACATTTATTTCTAGCAAAATGATCTGAGATATTGAGTTTGCTAGGAAGTAAAAAAAATGCTTTTGGCCTTACAAATGGCAGAGAGGATAAGACCCAATTTAACCTAAAAGATCACCAGTGTGTGGCCTTTATGATCTGCATCATGTTTGCAGGTAAGTTGGCATATGGAGGTAAGATGATAGAATAGATATCACTGACTTTCAAGATCACCAGGTGTCAAATTTGTATAGAAACAACTTTTTTTAAAAATTTAAATTACAAAAAACAGAACTTGATTCTTTTTTGTTTTGTTTGTAAAACAATATACAACCCTGAAAATTCCAGAAATTTAAGAATTGAACTTTACTTTCTCAACTATTTTAAACATTAAAAAAAAAACTCCAGAAACTACAGGTAGATTTATAAGCAAGGTATTCTTGCTCCAGACTCAAAACAGATTCCTGTAGTGATTCAACTGTACAAGTATAACAGTTCCACACATTTCTGAGGCTATTCAGAACACATTTCCAAAGTTCTCTGGAACTTCCTGATGTTCCTCCCCACAGGCTTCAACTAAATACTAAGACATCTCTCATGCTTTTTAAATCCTCTACAATTATGTAATAGAACTTGCCTAGCTGTCAAACAGCTTCTCCTTCATGTCATCAAAACAACTATCCTAACTGCAGGTCAAAAATCTCCATAATTCCAACAGATTTTTCCCTTTGAATTCAAGTGGCTTCAATTATCACTAAGGTTCAGCTTCACCACAATCTTCAATTAGGTGTAAAGACGATCTCTTAAGGCCACTGGCCTCAATCTGATGTCCCTATACTTCTCTTATGACCAGCTCTATGTTAGGATTGGATCTGCAAAAATACTTGTTTTTTTAAAGCATGAAGCATTCATTGTGTTTGCTTGGGCATGAAACTTTGCATATCTCAAACTCATTGGGCACTTAGGGGATGTTTGGGACCAACAAGTCAACTCTTCAGTGCTTCCAGAGTATAACTTGCAACAGTTAAAGAACATTAACATTCTGGCACCACATTCCAGAGAAAACATTTAGAGGTCTTGTAGAATCTATTGTTGAGCTGCTAAGACTTGTTTATTTCTCAGGCATACCAACACTTTATTAGGCAGATAATCATGTTTTGGTTCATTAGTGTACAAGACTGGTTGCTAAACTAGAAACATTTATGATCAACAATTGAACAAAGTCAGTGTGCTTGTGTTGTGGGAATTTTTGTATGTTTAGATAAATATTTAGTTACCATTATGTTGCAGGAATCAACAATTTAGATAGTAAATGTTTATGGGTTACTGGAAAATTTATCCCACAAAAATATTGGTGGACTCAATGTGAGTTCAGGTAAAAAATGAGTAAGACAAAACAATAAGGACACATGGCAAAGTGGATAAAGGCATTGGTTAGATCTAGTGACAGGACCCAAAGAGTTGTGAGTTCAATACCTGGTTAAGGCAGTGGAGAACTTGGAGAGGTGAGTTAACAGGAGATAACTGATAACTGACATCCATTAGACATGGCATGTGGAATTAGAACAGTCTACCCCAGTGAGCAAAATAAAGGGTTCAGTTTGACATTCCAACCACCTGAAGAAGGTTGGAGTGTACAACGGCCAAAACGTTGGGATAAATATGGCAACAAAGATGAGGGCAATAGTCCAAATAATGTAAATAGTGTACATAATACCTCATCTCAGAAATATAGACAGATACTAAACAATAAATATAAAACAAATGATAATGCATGTATTTACAAAAGGAATTACATGTGATGAAAGGAAAAAACATGGAACTAGCTATAATAAGATTGTGCTTGTGTGTGTGTGTGTGTGTGTGTGTGTGTGTGTGTGTGTGTGTGTGTGTGTGTGCAAAGGTCAAGAGAAAAAACCATGAAAATGAATGTGCCCCAATTGGGGGACACTTTACCCACATACTACTACATCTTAAAGCCAGAGTTGAAAAACTGTAAAAGAGGCTAGGGAGATAAATGTATGCCTTTTCATAGGCTTAAGGAGTACCCTCTAGTGATGTTTTTCTAGCAAAGTGTGATAACCCACAAATGAACCCTTCATTATAATGACTTGTAATTTTGTGTTAGCACAAACATGGACTCTTTCTGAACAGATTTGTGAAACCTGTTTTCCTCACAAGGCTTGGCCAACTTGCGGTATTGTTTTCAATCACAGGTGCTGCATATTGGAATCATCTTCCCAGATTGATATTTTCAAGAAGTCACTTCTTTGACAGATTGCCCATGGTGAGATTTGAACCTGGGTCTCATGGTCAGAATGCTAACATTCTAACCACTTGGCCATACACACACTGATTGTTTATATATCCACTCTTATATTCACACAGTTCACAGATTTGAGATGAAGAAAACATCACAATATAACTCAATAGAACTAAAAAAATATATAGGAAATAACCCAAAGAATTTATGAAAGCCAAAATTAAACAAAGATCCCTCTTTCTCTCTCACTTGCTCTCATTTAAACACACCTCTTTCTGTTTCTATACTTCATTTGTGGGTACCCTGCTCAAATGCAGACAATCTGACCCCTCTCCAATGCTAATGCTTTTTTTTTCTCGGAGGCTTCATCTGACATTTGGCCACCAAAACTTAACTTTTATGTCAGTGTTGCTAACACCCAAAATGGTAAAGCATGCATATAACACACTGATATTTCCGTGATTGCTCAAATCACATTCTTTCTTTTCTCAAGAAGAGTGTACAGCAAAAATAAAAGAGGATGGTAGATGCAAGGAATCTACAAGAACTCTTTGCCCCCGCCAACCGAAAAAAAAAAAACATAAGCAAAGAATCACAACTTCCTTCTTCTAACCTTGTGGCAATGTTGTGTACACGAGAAGAAAAGACATTTTCACTTTTATCAAAAGAAACGAAAAAAAAATGAGCAAAAATAGAAACTAGACAAAAAGACACAACTTTTAGTATAAAGTCTAGAACTTTTATTTTACTCTGGCTATTTGAAAAATAAGTTCTTCATCTTAAAGAAAATGGGCAACTTCTTTGGAGTGCAAGGTAGCAAATTCCAAATGTGGTTCTTATATCTTTATGTGTGGATACAGGAATTAAGACTATATGACAACAGTCAGTTCCATTCTCCTGTGAACTTCTCAGACCAAATGTTTCTACTCTTTAGTGGACTATATATAAAGTTGAGTATATAAGTCAGGAGGGGTTTGATTGAAAGAAGCAACAAAACACCCTCTTCCACTGAACCCCACTTTATACATAATCTACTAAGAAGTAAAAAAAATTTGGTCAGATGATTGTATTGAAGCATGAAACTGCCAGTCACTATAAAGTACTGATTCCTGTGTCCACACTGTATATATCTATAAATGTTCTCTCCAATATTGGGCACTCTTCCCCCCCCCAAAATATGGCAAATTTCTACAATAAATATATTTAAAATAGATCACTCTTGTATATGTTAGAAAGGAATATACAAATAATATATATATATATATATATATATATATATATATATATATATGAAACCTCCTGACAAGTGCACTGAACAAATAAAAAAAAGGTTCATCTACAAAACTCTGGAGTTGAAGTGCTGAATATAAAATCAATCAGCTTGGTGACAATTTTTTAAAAAAATTGGATCAATGATAAGTATATATAAAAAACAAACATTGAGAAGTATGAGCAGTCAATTACTGACACCTCCTGAAGAGTAGACGGATAGGTTCGGCTACAAAACACTGAAGTCAGGATGCTGAAGGTAGCATCAGTTAGCTAAGTGATAAACTTTTTACTTATATTAATTATATATATATATATATATATATATATATATATATATAATACTTCCCTGACAGCTACAGTCTTGGTCCTTTTTAGCCTGGGGTCAACCAATATCTATCCTACTTGGCCTCATAATAATCTTACTTCCTCTTCCCCCACACTTATAATCTCACTCAGTAACCCTCTACCTTGAATGCCTTTTGGGCCTTTTATTACATGAACTGACAGTAAAAAAAATCATCCTACTTCTTTGTACACAGTTATTTTATCAAGATTTAGCAGTGAAAAAGTAGATTCATGCCTTTTAAAAGGACATTAATATCAATTGAACAGAGCTTACCTCAGCCAAAATCCAATTTTTTTTCTCATTAATTCTATTTTCCTTGCTCAACTTATATATACATACACATACGTGCACATGTAGTGCAAAAATAAACACATACTTACACATGTACAGTGAGAAAATAAACACATACATATATACGCACATGTACAGTTGGCAAATAAACACATACATATACATACCAATGTATAGTGGGAAAATAAATATTCAATACTTGCCACAAGTAACAGTTTACTGTATTATTTGCCTACACATGTCATAGATATTAAAAATTAAACAAATCTGTTTATAGAAGATAAGCTACAAGAACTCTTACAGAAGGTAGCAAAAGAAGAGCAAAATGAAACAGCTAAACATCAATTAGAATAAGATAGAATGCATGGTTGTTAGCAAAAGGGAACATCCCAACATGAAAATTACAAAATGGTGATACCAAAATCAGACATGTATAAAAATTTAAATATCTGGCAAGTGTTTTAACAGCGTGACACTGAAATCTGAAGGTGTGTTAGGAGCGCAAAAGATGCATTCCAAAAGCTAAGTATTAAGAAACAGAAAAATTTTGTTAAAACACAAGAAAGAGTGCTAAACTGTTATTTAATATCAGTTCACCTAGATGACAGTGAATGCTGGACAATATCCTCACAGATGAAGAAGAGACTTGAAGCAACAGAAATATTTCTACAGAAAGATGCTGAGAATACCATGGATCAAACATGTGAGCAACGACAAAACTTTAGAGAAAATGGAAACAAAATGGACACTTATACTTAACATCAAGAAGAGATAGTTAAAATTTCTAGGTCACATAATGAGGAAAGAGGGCTTGGAAAATTTGATACTCACAGGACATATTGAAGGCAAGAGGGACAGAGGAAAACAATGCATAGCCTTCTTAGAGAGCTTGAGTAAATAGATGGGGGAAATTGTGGAGAGCCATGATTGACAACATACTGAAGAGACATAGCATATAGATGTTATATAGGAGAAAAGTGTCGCTGCCAACACTTGAGTTTGAACATAGATCACCAGTGGTCAAACACAGGCGATCCCATTATTGAATTTAGTGGATCACATGACCATAGAGGAAATGCATATATGTAGGAAGTCGCATGACATCTAAATGATCACCTTTTTCTAGTCTATCCTCTATACGGACCGCTCTTCTCTACACTATTCACTATACTATTTCTCTATACAGATTACTATTCGAGCGAGTATTATCGAGGAAGTACTATTAGGGCAAGTGTTATTCAAAGGCATCTGACATCAGCATCAACGGCGTTACTATAGTTGTATCTATGATTACAAAGTCTCTGCTACAACAAGCATTATGAAAGTGGCAATGAGTATTCATTGGCATCACAAAAATAGAAGTAAAAATTGATAGAATAACATCATTCTCATGGCCTGATATATTTTAATTAAGATATCTAGATTTTCTGTTTCACCAGGTCCACCACTGATGTGTTAATGGCCATCACGGAATTTGTCTATCAAGCTTTAGATAAGAATAGCAAACTCATGCTATGGATCTAGCCATCTGAAAGGCATTTGACAGGGTTTGGCATGCTGACAATCTCCACCAGTTCAAGTGCTTTGGTATCTCAGGACAAATATTTAGCTTAATCCAGTTATTTCTAACAAATGACGTAATGAAGGTTGTATTAAACGAACATCCTTTACGACCATTTCATATTAATGCAGGGATCCCTGAGGCTCTATTCTTGGACCTATGCTGTTTCTAATTTTCAACAACCTTCCTGATCTTATCAATTCCCAACTATTTACACCTGTCTTAGCAGCAAGTCCGACAGATTCGACAAAGTCAATCTAGCAACTCTCAAAAAGGGCCTCCAATCAGTGGTTAAGTGGAGCAAGGAATGGCTTGTAAATTTTAACACCTCCAAAACAAAACTGCTTTAATTTAATCCCCACAGAGAACCTTTCCTACCTGCCACCAGCATGGCTGATGCTTAACTCCAGGAAAGCAACACTTTGTACCTTCTTGGGTTCATGTTTTCCTCTGACATACAATGGAAAGATTATACTAAATCTATTGCTAGGTCTACTGGTAGGAAAATTAGTTCTCTGTGTCATGCCAGAAAAGTTTTTCTCATCAAATCCATCTTGTACATTTATAAATTTACCATTCATCCATGCATTGAATACTGCTATCATATCTGGTCTGGTACTCCTGCTATATATCTCGGAATTCTTGACAAAATTCAAAGAAGGTCTGTAATGTAATTGATCTTGACCTGGCATCTCAACTTCAGTTACTTTCCCAGTGATGCGATGTGTTTTACCTCTGTTTTTGTTATAAATATTTTCATGGCAATTGTTCTGATAAGCTTTTTTTTTATTAGTATCTTGATTGCATGAATTTAGGCATGCTACTAGATTGGTAACTCAGTCTCACCAATTTACTGTTGAACTAGCTAGATGCAACTGGATGTTCTGTTCTAATAGTTCCTTTTCTTGCACTTCTTGACTGTGGAATTTCTCTGCCACCTACAATCTTCAAAAATTTAAATGCAACATCAATTGCCATCTGTTCCTTTATTGTTCTTCTCCTCACCAGAGCCTTCTCATTCTCTTTCACTCCCTGTAACCCCCTGCATCCTAGTGGCATTATCACCTTGCTTGGGGTGAAATGATTAAAAAAAATATATATATATATATATTTTAATTAAGGTACCTAGATTAAATGTATACAAAGTGTTTACCTTGCATTCATTTAGCGACTTAGTTAAGGAAATCTCTGTCGTTGACACATACCTGGCATTTATTTTTTAAATATTCCATCTTAAAGAGCTCAGATACATCTTGTTCACTTAAAATATACTAAAAACCAATTTATTCTCCAAAAAGAAAAAATAAATTGAACTACAAAATTTTTAACTCAATTAACCCAAAACTAGATTTTCATACATTCAGTGAACTGCTCCAAAAAAAACTGCCATTTCTAATTAAACAACTATTAAATAATCCTCTCAAACCAAAATTGTATCATTTTCATATATTTTTCACTTGAGAACTGCAATTCATCTGGAATAAACAGATTTATTGCCAATGAAAAAAAAAAAGGTCACTTTAGATTAAAAAACTAAATATCTATCTATCTATAGAGAGACTTACAGTGAGTGAAAAAACATATAGCTATATAATATAGACATATATCTATATAAGTAATATATATGGAGTGGCTCTTGCAGCATGTCTCACTGGCGACGGTTCGAGGTAATGCTTTCTCCATCATAGCGGCTGGCAGAGGATAGAAAAAATTGTTTATAGTTACGTTGTTCTGGAATTGTCATCATTGGTCAACTGAACTTGCTTTGTTTCAATGACTTTTGTTTCGTTATTATTAATTACTTTATACCCATTATTATTAAAAAAAAAAAAAAATCGGCTTCCAAAAAAAAAAAATTTTTTAAATATCGGGTAGCGAATTTTTGCTTTCATATCAGAAAAAAACATAGTGGTATTATGATAGGTTAGACAATAATATTTCTTTAATAATTAACAGTTTTTTAATATATTTCCGGGCTTGTTGTTTAGGAGTAATATGTTGTACATGTCAAAAGTTAGAAATATTTATGAATCATAAAGCATGTATAATAATGACAAAGGTTTTTACTTATTATTTACATATTAAAAAAAAATCCTACAGTAAATACAAATAAAACTAATCAAATAGAAAGTAATTTATTAACATGAAAATGTACAGAAAGTGCACTAATTTCTGAGTCTTCAACAGTAAATTTGCATTCAGGTTCATACAGAATGTGGCCTTTCTTAACAAAACTACTGCTATTAAAATGTGGATATTTAAGAGCAACAGTGATAAAAACAAAAACAGTAGGAAGCTGAATGAGGTCATCTAGGTCATGCATCAGATACCCCAAATTTTTAATTTAAATTTAATGTGTCCCCGCATCTTCAATGTCTCTCTTGATGTATAATTATAACTGACATTTGTCTGTACTTCTTTCCTTCTATACTAGGTTTGATCAAAAAGTATTGGGAATATTGCTATGGTCATATAGTTAAAGTATGCAGAGTGAAGCTACTTGACACTGATTGACCTTGAACTCTGTCATGCATAAACACTAAGTTACAATGTTCCAACTCACTTCCATTGTTTATAGCAGTGCTTGGGAGGAAAGTGTGCAGAGTGTGTTTATCACACTATGCCACACCACAGAGATTGCATCAGTGACCATGACTTGAGCAGCAGTTTTTGGCAAAGCACAACATTCCCCAGGTCTGACAACCACTATATTCACCAGATCTTGCCCTTTATAACTTTTTCCTCTTTAAAAATCAAATTCCACTTGAAAGGAACAAGATTTCAAGACATCAAGGAAATCCAAGAGCATGAGACGAAGCAGCTGCTCACTATCCAGGAATGCTTCCATTAATGGAAACAATGCTGGATAAAATGTATGGCTTCAGAAGGAAACAACTTCAAAGGAGATTAAATGCCATATTGATATGTGTCATAGTTTTCTTTTAATAGCACCAGTCCCGATATTTTCTGATCAGACCTTGTATATATACATATATATATATATATATATATATATATATATATATATATATATATATATATATATATATATGAATGATCTCATCAATGGAAACATCAATTAGTCTGAAGAAGTCCTTTTCTATTTTGTCATTCAATTACCCATCATTTGTCTGATATATAGAGTTTATATATATCCTCCAAGATAATTATATATTTTTTTCTTAAAAAATAAATTAATTTAATTGAAATTAAAATATATCTATGAATATTTTTTCTATAGACAATAATAACTTCAGTATCTGTCTATATTTCTGAGATGAGGTATTATGTACACTATTTACATTATTCGGACTATTGTCCTCATCTTTGTTGCCATATTTATCACAATGTTTCGGCTGTTAATAGAGTTTTATTTAATACAAATTGTTTGAGATGGCAGCATCAGTCATGTTGACAGGTTGAGCATGAAGAAGTACAGTAAGAACCAATGAAGTTATCATTTACACGATTTGCATTGTTCAGACTATTGTCCTCATCTTTGTTGCTATATTTCTCACAACGTTTCAACCACTGTACACTCCAGCCTTCTTCAAGTGGTTGGAATGTCAAACTGAACCCTTTATTTCGCTCGCTGGGGTAGACTGTTCTAGTTCGACATGCCATGTCTAATGGATGTCAGTCATCAGTTATCTCCTGTTAATTCACCTCTCCAAGGTAAGGTAAAGGCGTTGGCTAGATCCAGTGACAGGACCCAAAGAGTTGTGGGTTCCTGGTTAAGACAGTGAAGAACGTGGAGAGATGAATTAACAGGAGATAACTGATGACTGACATCCATTAGACATGGCACATGGAACTAGAACAGCCTACCCCAGTGAGTAAAATAAAGGGTACAGTTTGACATTCTGGAGTGACACAGAGAACAAACTTTCCTTGCAGTAGATGAAGCTATAGATTCAATGTAGTTGTTCCACTTGAGGTCAGTGGACAGCATGAAACCAAGCAGATGCAGAGAAGTGCACTTGTGGAGTTGGGCATCAGCTATCCTGATAGGAGGCAGGAAGGGTTCTCTCTGGTGGGTTAATGAGAGCAGTTTCGTTTTAGAGGCATTAAAGTTTACAAACCATTTCCTGCCCCATTCAACCACAGATTGGAGGTCTTTTTCGAGACCTACGGCCAGGTTAGTTTTGTCGGTGATGCCAGATTTACTATTGAGGCAGGAGTAAATAGTAGTGTCGTCTGTGTAGATGCCAACTTGGGAACTGATGACATCAGGAAGGTCATTGATAAAGATCAGAAACAGCATTATGGGATGTAAGGTGCTTAACTACCTCCAGCATTGATTAAAGCCTCAAAGACTTTGCTGAAGACTAGGAGTAGGAGACTGATAGGACGGAAGTTAGATGGGTCAGAAGGGTTTCCAGAGTTTTTAAAACAGGGATGACAGATGAGGACTTCCAACAGGCTGGAAAGCAAGAGTCAGTGAGGCAATAGTTATATAGTTTGGCGAGGACTGGTGCCAGTTCAGGAGCACATTTCTTCAGGACAACTTCTGATATCCCATCCCTGCCACTAGCCTTATGGGAGTCTAATTTAGAGATGATGTCCAAAACCGTCAATGGGGTTATGTTTATCTCACTCAATAGAGCCTCAGTTCTAGGAGGAAAATCAGGTGTGGGTACTCCAGATGAGGTGAGTGTTGAATTGGAAGAGAATTTCTGAGCAAAGCATTCAGCCTTATCAGCTGAGGAAGTCAGGACCTCAAATTGATTGGTATCATTGAGGAAACACTTGCACTCATTATGGGCAGAGACAAAGAGAAACATCTGTTGCGATCAGACATGTCACTTCAGTACAGACAGAAGAAGTGATTCCTATGGGCAATAGCAGCTGAGCAAGTGGCTGTAAACTAAGTATAATAGCGCAATTTAACTTTATATTTTTTTGCAAAGGGATGAAAGACTCAATTGCAGCTTTTGCCCAGGAGGAGACCTCAGATGCACATTTTTGAATGAAATGAGGAAATTAAAAACCACATTCCAGGGGACATTGCAAAGGAAATCACAGAACGAGTCCCAGTCTGCACGTTGATAACAGAAAGATACTCCGTTAGTAGGAGGTTCTTTGCTGGGGAAGGAGTAGAAGGAGATGTTAATAGACACTACGGCATGATCAGAGTTGCCAAGAAGACAGAGCTGCGTGACACGACAGGAGTTGGGGATGGTGGTAAAACAGAGATCGAGAAAGGAAGCCTTACTGTCAGGGTTACTGGGGAAATGTGTAGGAAAGTCAACCACTTGTGTGAGGGAATGATTTTACTCTCAAATTCTTTAAATGTGTATTCTTTCTCTTGTATTAATCTTATTTACAAGTCAAAATACATAAATTGAATAAGTTATAATGATTCAAAGAGTGTATACATTATTTTGGGACATCCTGTATGTGCAAATGGATGTAGACAGATGGTCTTGTCTATATTATCAGAAATGCTGTCAAGTACACCACAGTCTTGAGAGGAAGGGGAATGGCAGAGAAAAATGAGATAGCTAACAGAATTGAGAAGAGATAGACAGAGACACATATATGGACGGTCTAGAGATTCAAAAGAAAGTTACCTAGCCAGTGGGAGATGGTCCCAGGTATAATTTATCTGGTCATTAAATGAATAGTGGTTGTAATTTAAAATAAAGAAATTCTAAATTATTTTGGATACTGTAAACTACATTTTAAAATATCTTTTTAACAGTTTATTTGACTTGAAAAAGATCTGTGTGTTCAAAAGAAACTAAATATTCATACTGTACTGAATACTTTTCAAAATCATTATTTCTCCTTTCTTTTATCTGCAGATGTGTATTGAGGAGGTAGCAGTGCCACCTAGTGGTGAAAAACTTGAAAGTTGTAGAGTTATGGTCCCTGATTATAATCCAACTCGAAGATCTACACAGTCCTCTCACACTGACAGTGGACGTGGTTGGAGTGAGGGGGACACAGGACATAGTGAAGAGGTGCCAGGTATGTAGAAAAATGGTTGTGGTGCTGGCTGGCTCGGTCAGTGGGAGAGGTCAGACGAGGTGAACAAGAACACTGGAAGAATCATTGTAGAAAGTTTATTTATTTGGACAGTACACACATCCTTTGTACGTTTATGCTCTCAACATTTCGACCAGTCTATTCTCTGATCATCATCATGTGATGTGGAGTGGAGCCATGTAATTTTTTTAACTTTTTTTAATTTTTTTTATTTCATTTCTACTTTCATTCATTTATTTATTTAATTTATTTAATAATACAAGCTCAACTGGAATCTATACGTGTCAGCCTTAAATATTTGCATGCAAAGGAAAAAAAGATAATGTTTTTTAATACGACAAATATTTTTTTCCAGACATGGTTAAGTTATTTAAACAGAGTCATCTGAGAGTAAGTGATGTTCTTCAATTGGATAAGCTGTCACTAAGTTAAATATTACAGTTGAAAAAGATAATTATGTAAAAAAACATTAGCATGTCATAAATATTTAAGCAAATAGAAAGTTTCTTGTCATGGTAGTTTAATTTAAATATGTGAATAGTGAGATTATAAATTGTCTCCCTTAGACAAGAACAGAAAATGTTATTCATATTCAATTTGTGTAACTATGTATTGACCACTACGATATACTACTTTACAACAGTTCTATTCTCATTATTGGTACAATGTGAAGGTTTTGCTTTTATTAAAGTATAAAGAAAAGAGATTTGTTGATATTCACTGGCTCTAAAGCATTTTTACATCTATCTGAGATTATAAATTATATATATATATATATATATATATATATATATATATATATATAGGGTGCGATGTATAAACTGTCGTGTAATTATGCAAAAAAAATAAAAATAAAAAACAACACTGACATCTCGTTTTAAAAACATATATTTACCAAAATTTACACAAAAATATCTTGAAATACTAACAAGTAAATTTATTCAATAAAATCGCCATTGGCTTCAACCACAGACTCCAGATGACTTCACAATATCTTGCAACTCTTCTAGATGGTCTCCTTGTTTAAGTTGGTGAATGCTGCCATGATCCTTGCCTTCAGTTCATCTTCGGTGTTACAAGGAGTTTTGATGGTTTCTCACTCAACTGTTCCCCACACATAATAATCAAGGGGGTAGCAGTTTGGGTAGTTGGGTGGCCAGATGTATGGGATGATGTGGTCACTGAAATTATCTGACAGCCATGACTGGGTTCCCTGATTGTGAGTCCTGTTGCCAGACATAAGGTATTCCAACAGCCTACCTTCTTGACTCAGGGCAGCACTACCTCCTCAAGCTACTTGATGTAGGTCTCTGTGTTGAGTTTGAGGCCCTGTGGGAAGATGAATGGAGGCATAACATCGCCATCTTTAGTGATCACTACAAAAACCTTCATTAGACTCATCCAACACTTTCCAAATCTTCTGCACTGTCCTCAGATTGACATCCAAACACTCTGAAATGTTTGTATTGGAGTTTCCAGTGCAAATGCCAAGCAGTACAGCATGCAGTTTCCAAATTTCTAACAGAGTGAATTGCATCATGGTGCCCTTTTTTTCACAGATGGTGCCCAACTGACACTACTATATTGTGTAATCGACAAAATCAAAACAAAAAACACACATGCACAAAATTAAAAATATAAAATGACGACTATTTACCCATCGCACCCTGTATAATATACACTGAGGTCAACACCGAGCAGCAACAGTCTGTTTCATACTTTAGACAAAACAATTACTTTAAAATAAGATAACCAAATATAAAAAAACAAGTAAAATAGACAAACATCTAAATAAATGAATAGACAAATTAAGTAAATAATAAACAAATTAACAAACTACAAATGCACATATAAACACAAGTAAATGTAGTAATAATAATCAACAACAAATTATTAAGCAATCAATAATAAACAATGAGTAAAAAGTTAACAAACAACACTATAAAATAGCTACTAATAGCCACATTTGGATCCACAACAATTTTTAGCCTCTAGAAAAATTTGAGATATAACCATTACTGCCTACCCAATAACCATTAGACCTTGTTACCCATAATGCTCTATTAACCAGCATAGTCAAGCCAAAATGCAACAAAATACAACACAGATTGTCTGAAGCATTAAAGAGACTGCTGCCACTTAGTGTTGACCTCGGTATTCTATTCATTTTTATATTTACACACACTTTTACTCTTAAATATAGCCTACCTAAAAACTATATTGTTATTAGATATATATATATATATATATATATATATATATATATATATATATATATATATATATATATGTATATATATATATATATTGTGTGTATTTGGGCAGCATTTTTTCATTCATACATGTTTCATTAAATAATATAGATAAGTGTTGTCTATATATTTTATGTAAGTTCTTTTCATACCGTCTGATAAGCTTAATAACATTATCATTAAACAATGAAAGAAAATCACAATATTGATACATATTTTTTAATCCAATCTAAGCTTTCGGCTTACATAAGCCATTATCAAAGATGACAATTACACAATATATTAAGCAATACACGAACAAGAAATACTAGCAGTATATATATATATATATATATATATATATATATATATATATACGAACAAGAAATACTAGCAGTATATATATATATATATATATATATATATATATACTAGCAGTATATATATATATATACTAGCAGTATATATATATACATATATATGGCACAAGGCTACAGTAATAGAGCACCCAAGATGCTAGCAAATGATCTAGTAAGACTTTGTGAACTATGACTCTATGCTAAGGTGAACTTTTTCAAATGCTGGCTTACTTTGGCACAAGGCCACAGCAATGAAGCACCCTTAAAGTGTTGAACTCACTACACTAGCAAATGGTCTACAAAGACTTGCTGACCATCACTCGATGCTAAGGTGACCTTTTTCTAAATATGCCTTAGTTTGGCACAAGACCACAGTAATGGAGCACCCTTAAAGTGTTGAACACACTACACTAGCAAATGGTCTACAAAGACTTGCTGACCATCACTCAGTGCTAAGGTGAACTCTTTCTAAATATAGCTTAGTTTGGCACAAGGCCACAGTAATGGAGAGCACTTTCAAGATTGAACTCACTATACTAGCAAATGGTCTAGTAAGACTTGCTAATCATAACCCTATGCTAAGTTAACGTTTTTCTAAGTCTAGCCTAGTTTGACACAAGACCACAGTAGTAGAAAACCTTTTCAAGATTGAGCTCACTACACTAGCAAATGTTCTAATAAGACTTGTTCACCATCACTTTTTTGTTAAGGTGATCTATTTCTAAGCTTAGAATTCTAAATTCAAAACTATAGAGAGGACAAGAAGAAACTACTCAACTACCTTTCCCCATAAACAGTTATGGCAATGGGCAATTTACAGATGTCAAAGAAAAAGGAAGTTGTAGAGAACCATTATCACTTATGGTCTTGCCATTTAAAAAGAATTAACCAGGTATGTTATTGTTTAACTTGTTGAGGTTGGGTGAAAACAATATGATTAACATCTCATGAGAACAATTATTTCTCTAAGCTTGATGTGATAAACAAAGTTGGATCATTAAACACCTGATAAGAACAAATTGGTTGAGAACAGAAGATAAAATAGTCATAATAGAATCATTAAACAATTCTTCTTCAGAT
>OZ038479.1:74647541-74672541 GCA_964036315.1 Acanthosepion esculentum | reverse complement strand
TGGATGGTCTATTCCTCTGTACATGGTATAACATGGAACTAAGAAATGTAGCTTGCCCGAACATTTACCATGGAAATAGCAATAGCATTGTGATAGGCTTGTAATGTTGAGTCTGAAAAAGGGATTCCAAGATGGAAAATACTTCCTTACCTACAATGTTATATTGGATGTCACTTTTATTGTTTTAATGAATTTATCAAGTAAACTCACAGTCACATGACTCACTATAATGTTCTTATATATTTTGCTAGTGTTGCTGTCATAATAATGCACACATTAAATAAATTTATTTTCAAGTGCTTTTTTTTTTCATTCTTTTTTATATATTATTAGTTTTATAACATGTTTCAGGTTATCTACAAACAGTTTAAATGCAACATTGTCTGAGTGAATATAATATATAAATTTCTATGTATCAGAATAATGCTGGGTAATTGAATGACAAAATGAAAAGGTCTACATTTCATCCTTTAGTCAAATTTGATTGATTTTTTTAAATTATTTTATGATTTATCAAAACTTTATAGTTATTTGTTTGTTTCTTTTTAATCTCATTTCACCCCAAGCAAGGCAGTAAAGCCACTAAGACACAAGGGGTTACTGGGTATGGAAGTATTAAAAAACAGAAACGTCACTAAGGAGCGAGAATAAAACAAGAGTAATCAGGGGGACAGTAGATAGCAATTGACATTGCATTTGAATTTTTGGAGATTAAAGTTGGTTGGAAAACATGGAGCCGAAAGGGAGTTCCACAAGTGAGAAGTGTGAGAAAAGAAACTGTTAGCATAGAATTTACAGCTATATCTAGTCAGCTCAAATGTAAATTGATTAGGTCTCGACACCAGTCAAGTAAAGTGCTTAAATACAAAAAGTCTAGGTACCATAGCAAAGAGCCCATCCAAATAATTACAATGAAAGTATTTATAGAAAAGGGAGGTAACCTTATGGTGGTGGGAAAGTGACTGAAGCCAAGCTGCCATATCAGGACTGATAATATTGCTGATTCTTTTTTGGATTTTATCAAGGAAAGCCAAAACATAATTCTGACTATAGGAGGTTGCTTACAGTACCTGATGTTCCCAAGTGGCCTCTGTCTAAGTACTGACCACACTTAATTTTGCTGATTGACCAAAAACTAGTGTTTCCAGTGTTTTAACCAGAGGCTTTTTTAAAAGGACTTCACCAGGGTAGAATAATGATGAGATGATTTGCTTGTTTGGGGTTTTATGGCATATCAACCACTATGGGTTATTTAATGCCAGATCCAGTATTTACTAGATATATCAAAAACGTATAGTTGGCAACATCATTGTTTCAAAAACGTATAGCTGGCAACATCATTGTTTCAAAAACGTATAGTTGGCAACATCATTGTTTCAAAAACGTATAGCTGGCAACATCATTGTTTCAAAAACGTATAGCTGGCAACATCATTGTTTCAAAAAAATGTATCCCTGGCAACATCATTGTTTCAAAAACGTATAGCTGGCAACATCATTGTTTCAAAAACGTATAGCTGGCAACATCATTGTTTCAAAAAAATGTATCCCTGGCAACATCATTGTTTCAAAAACGTATAGCTGGCAACATCATTGTTTCAAAAACGTATAGCTGGCAACATCATTGTTTCCCATCACATTTTAGGGGTAAGGTGTTAGTATATTTAGTGTAGGGTTTGGGAGGGAAAGTTAATTGTAAGTTGTAGTTGTTTTGGGATGGGTTAGATGTGATGGGGCATGACATGACCAGCCGATTGTGGACGTAGTTTATCGTCATACCCAGGACGCGGATGTAGTTTATTGTCATACCCAGTACGCATGATGAGATGAGGTATTATAACTATTTACATTGTTCAGACTGCTGTCCTCATCTTTATTGTCATATTCACGACTTTTCAGCCTTCTTCAGGTGATATATGTTGGAATTTCAAACCACACCCTTTATTTAGCTCAAGGAGTAGATATCTCAGTTTCAGTTAATTCCCTTCAGTAATTCAGTTCTTTAAGTTTTCGTTCCCTCTGCTGTGTCCAGGTATTGAATTTACAACTCTTTGGGTCAAATCACATGCCCCTATGGATAAAAGCATTGTTTGAGTAATCCAAAAAGTGACTTGACTCAAAGAGCTGTGAGTTCAATACCTGGCTACAGCAGAGGGAACAAAAACTTAAAGAACTGAATTATTAAAGGGAATTAACTGAAACTGAGATATCAAAAAAAAAAAGGCATGGCATGTGGAATTAGAACAATCTACCCACCATGTGCTAAACAAAGGGTTCAGTTCAAAATTCCAATTTATTTCACCTGAAGAAAGCCAGAGTGTGCAATGGCCAAAACATCATGAATATGGCAATAAAGATGAGGACAATAATTTAAATAGTATAAATAGAAATTATATATATATATATATATATATATATATATATATATATATATATATATATATATATATAGGGAAAGGGGAGAAATATAATATAATTATAATCAATGTTTTTGTTTATAAAAATCTCCCCAGCCTCTACATATATATATGTAATTCCATCAATAAAAACATTACTTTCATCAGATGAATTCTTAGAGGATTAAATGCATTACATAGAATTTTTTCTATTTTGTCATTCAATTATGTAGCATTGTCTATAGCTTACTGCTATACTGTACTATTAAACAGTTAAAGATATTTTATTATTACAATCTTTTGATCTGTTAAATTTATTTAATGATAAACACACAGACTACTACTTTACCAAATGCCAAAGGATTCCTTTGAGTATACTCATTAGTGTCTTTCTTCAAGGTAATTCTTCTTTTCATGTCTTTGAGTTGTCATTAGATGATTTCTCTTAGTAATGACACACATTCTTTTCCATGCAATGCACCACAGATTTCACAAGATCTTTATTAGTGCAAAGGTCAATTCGTTGCAGGCAATTTAGAAGATGCAACATTGTTTAGGATTTACTGTAGTATTCACATCTTCAACCTCCATTTGTAAATCTTCACCTTTCTCATTGCATTATTTGAGCTACCTCCTCTTGTGGGAAGTTAGTCTACCCAGGGAATGGCTGAACATCTGTTTGAGAATAATGATTAATAAGCTAGTGCTGTGAGTTCAATCTTCACTGAGTCCCTGCACTGTTTACTAGACTAAGTTAAACTTAGTATTGCCACTGAAAATTCAAAGGAAGATCTAAAGTTTTAAGCAGGTGGGATGATGTTAATTCAAATGAAAAATGGGAAGTCTATTTGGTAATTTTAACTTTTACAGTTAATTTATGATTATTAGGGTTTATATTTATAAAATATTTTTATTTTCTTGTTTTTTTTTGTTTTTTTTTTTACATTGATGTTCACTTTGTACAAAGTCTAATCATCACTCAAGATAGAGGGTTACAGAGTAAGAGGTGCAGTTTATACAGATACGTTGGTAAGATAACAGTTGTCCCTAGACATAAATAGGTTAAGATTGTAATCATTGGAAGCATCCTCATAGGAGTTGGTTCCACAAAGCAGTGGTTCATGAGGAGCTGCTCAAGTGGAACTGACATCTCACCAAGAGAATGAGGGTGGTTTTCTACAGTGTGCATACAATGGCGGGTTTTATCCGTGAAGGTTAGAACTGGTGGAACTAAGCAATGTAGTTCATTTGAACACTTTCCATGGAAATACTGACAGAGCAGTGCGAGGCTTGCAACATTTTGTCTGTGAGGAAAGTGGTTTTAGATTGAAAAAATAATTCATCACCCACAAGGATGCAGAGATGTTTTTGAACTCTATCAAGAAGATGGGAAAGTAAAGACCAGGCAGCTCCAGCCCATATATGGCAGCAGTACTCCACTTTCAGCCTGATCTCTCTCTTGTCAGGGTGGAGGATAACAGAAGGAGTCAGCTACTTACGGAGCAATGCAGGAACCCGATCATTTTTCCAGCATCTTTAGTGATAGATCATATGTACGAGTTCCACTTGAGGTCTGAGTTGAGTTTAAGTCCCAGTAGGAGCTCAAGACATGAGGCCTCGATGAGGAAACATCTGCTCATCACAATTGGTGAAAATTCAGAGTCCACTTGTTTATCTAGATATTTAAAAAACAATTGTACTTTCCTTAAGTAGGAAGAAATATTTGGATCCCCTGGACCTTACCCCACTACTAGGTTCATCCTTAAGAATGCTTTAAGATAGGCATGCACAAGTGCAAAATGTTACGGGCCACATTGCTCACAAATGATTAGTCATGGGCTACAATAGTAAATTTTTTAAAATAAAATTACTGAGTGATAAAAATAGTCCAAACAAAATGATTTTGCAGTATTTTTAATAATAGTTAAGCAAGTTTTGATTATTTTTTATTTATTTTTATTATCATTTCACCCCATGCAAGGTGATAATGCCACTAGGACGCAATGGTTTACTGGGAGTGAAAAAGAAAGAATAAAAGAACAGGATTCAGAAAGACAGAAGATGGTGATTGGCATTACATTTAAATCTTTGAAGATTGTAGGTGGCAATTATTTTTCATTTTTGGATAAGAAAGGTTTATAATTAGTTCTTCATAGTTTGTCACATGCTCCCTTAGGTGATTTTTTTTTTTATCTATTTCAACATTTAATATTTTTAAAAGATTTATTATAATATTATTAATTGGTTAAATAAAGTCTTGATTCCAGAAAACTGAATTTTTTGTATCTGATCAGTCACTGGATATATTCTGATGAACACAAAATGTTTACTATTTAAAAACTCCTTATTAGACACATTTGGTAGTCTTGCAGGTCACATGTAGCCCACAGGCTGTATTTTGTGCAGGTCTGCTTTAAGATGTAAAATATTTCATAAAATTTTTATGGGGGTAAAAATAGATTGCTTTAATAAGATTTTTCTCTCTAAAATATAAATGGCATTTTCTTTAATATCTGGAAGCTCTGTTTTACTCTCTTTAATTTAGCCGAGACAGTGCAATTAGTTAAAACCATTGTTAACCTGATCGTGTTTACTAGCTTTTCAAAGCTAGTATTCTCGTATTGGTTTTAAATCTTGTTAAATACTTCAGTTATGTGCCATGCGTGATACACGCTTAGGCGATCATGTATCTTTTGATACATGACTGACAAGGCAGACTTTTTTCTGTAGTAGGTTGCCATTTCTTTCTGCAGTAGACCAGTTGCCATCCAGGGCTACAGAACCCGTCTGTCCTGCTATTTGCCCATAGCTGGGGGGAGAAGAAGAGAATCCATACCTTTCCCAAGGGTATTAGCATGTAAGTGAATGTAATGGATTCAGCTGGAATTTGAACTTGGCTCACTGATTCCCCAATCCAAGCCAATATCCATTTCTCCACAGTGCCTCCCCTCATTAAATAACAGGTTTTAAAACTGATTGATTGATTGTTTGTTACGGCTTATCAACCTTTTAAAGCCAGAAAATATTTTAAGATTGTAATAATTTTGAGAAAATAATAATGATTTACAGATGCACACTTTACTTATTAATCCATATCTGGGGAGAAAGGTGAATTCATACCTTTCCTAATGGTATTTGCCCATAAGTGATTATTGTAAACCTAACCAGAATTTCAACTTGGCTCTCTGATTTCTAATTCCAAGCCATTGTTCATTACACCATTTGCACATCCAAGCTTACAGTACCTGGTATTCCCAAGTGGTCGCCCATCTAAGTACTGACCAGGCTCAACATTGCTTAACTTTGGTGATCATATAAAAACCAGTGTTTCAATGTGGTATGGTTATAAGCCGCCAATATCTTTTAAGTTATTAGTTTTATTTTCATATATATTCTAAGACACTAATAGCAAAACTTTCCTCATAAAAATTATTCTCTGTTAAAGAAAAAAAAATTAAAATAAAAAATTTAATTAAAAGTTGTTTTTTTTATTAAAAGAACAATTTTTCTCAAAGAATTTTAAGGAGACAACATTTCTAACAATGTAGTTTGCTTGTTACACTTTATTTGAGATAAAATTTGTAAAGCTATTTTATCTACTAAAATCTGAAAATATTTTTGTTGACACAGTAAAAATAATCAGTACATACTTATGATTTAATAGCAACTTAAGCATTTAGTAAACCCACAAGTAATTTTTTTAAAGATTTAGCAATTTAGAACAAAGAAAGGTTTTTAGACATTGTTGTCGTTATCAACACCAGCTCACATCCCAGCATCATGATCGTCATCCTCTCCCCCATTCCCTTTCTCCTCCTTGATTAGCAGTCATGGAGATGGCTGTGAATCAAAGAGAGTTTGACGAGGCCATTCACATGAATTTGATTTTGGTGGACAACTCCCTACTAGAAGCATCTCCCTCGCAGCTCAAAGGTGATTGAAACAGATGAGATCTGGCAAACCTGGTTGAATCAGGTTGGATGCTTGGCCTCTCAAGGTTTGCGTTGGTTATGCCAACCCAACTGGTGCTTCCCTCTTCCACCAGTTTGGCCACTGAGATCATGTAGACCTTTGCCTAATACACGCCACTGGGGTCTTCGAGGGTTGATCACATTCAGTCTGGTCTCTCCTCCTCGACTTTACCACCATGGGTGGCCCTACAGGAGTTGAAACTCCAGATGGCTTTACTCTTTAGATCACTAGGGCACTCAAGTCCTCTACCATGACAAGGAATGACCATATATATTTTACACTAGATATCAGAGTGAACATTATCAAATGTACCACTTTGACTTATTACTTTAATGACAATAATAGAAATGAATCAATAAATATATTTAAATGGCAAGTCTATTTAACTCAATAACATCATTTTATGACAGGAAATTTATAGCTAAAAATGTTTTGGATTTGATAACTGGATATTATTACAATCAAGAAAAAATTACATTTTTCTACTATTACATATTATATTATATATTAATATATTATTATATATTAATAAATTATTATATATTATTATAATATATGATTATATTTTAGGGTGAAAACGATGACAAAGTGGATAAATTTTTTGTGTGATGCGTTTCATCCTTATATAATAACATTTTAATATATAATATAATAATATATTATAATAATGTCTTAATATATAATAATATATTATAATAATATATAATAATATTTAATATATAATGATATCTTAATATATAATATTATAATAATATATAATACTGTCTTAATATATAATATGATAATATATTATAATAATATATAATATCTTAATATATAATATAATAATATATTGTAATATATTTATATAATGATATAATACATTATTATTATAATTATCATAATAATAATTATATTATTATATATTATTATGATATATTATTAAATATTATTATTATAAAAAAAAATAACATTTTTGTACGAACTGATGAAGATTTCTCTACCTTAATTGAGAAAAAATGAATTAAACAGTTTTATGAAATATAAAGAATAAAGGCAAGACACTGGATTCCTTTCTTTTTTTTCATTTTTCTGGGTTTTTTTTTAATTAATTTTGCCAAAAGTGACAACAAGCTGTTGGTCAAAATTTTGTTTTTCATTTCCTAAAATAATGTTGGGCTTGTAAGTTAAATAAAATGTTAACATGGAACTCCAGCTCCTAAAAGCAACTCAGAAATAATTTCTTTTACTTCTTTTACAATTTTTTCAAAATTAACTGATTTAAGTTTGTTTCTTTTTTTGTTTAATCCACTACATGAAAATGTTGGGCTTGTGGCATAGATGGATAAATACCCTCACACTACAGAGCTTCAAGAAAAAAAAAAGAAACAAGAAATATTTAAAAAAAAAAAAAAAAGAAAGGAAACAAAAATATTTTTAAAAAAAGAAACAAGAAATATTTAAAAAAAAGATACAAGAAATATTTAAGAAAAAAAAAGGAAGAAATATTTAAAAGAAAAAAGGTACAAGAAATATTTTTAAGGAAAAGAAGAAAAAAGAAACAAGAAATATTTTAAAAATAACAAATATTTAAAAGAAAAAAAAAGAAACAAGAAATATTTAAAAGGAAAAGAATAAAAAAGAAAGCCACAAAAGTAGAACAGGAATTGAAAAATCTGATCTATATGACCCAACTGATTTTTTAAAATTACTAACCAAAAAAGAAAAATTATCCCTTCTCCCAAATGAAGAGATGAAATAATAAACAAAAAAAAACAAAGAAGCAAAAAAAAAAAAAGAAAAAAAAACCCAAAGCTCATTTCCGCCTATCTTTTGCAGATCTTTTCCCTTCGAAGCATTGTGTTCAACCTTCAACTAAGAGTGATCAACTTTCAAGCTTAGACCTGAAGCACTCCCAACAGAAGCCTCACCCCGGTGAATTGTGTCACTCCACCCGATACTTCAGCAAACCAGTTGTTGGCCACAGACACTGGCCGCCCACGCAAGCATCTTCCACAGTAAGCACTGGCACCCCAGTGGCCCACCCACAGTCTAGGAGCCAGCCGGTGAGCAGCCAATCAGTGAGCAGCCAACTTACCTCAAACCCCAGGCCACTGCCCCCTGTACCACATAAGCCATTTTCAGGATAGCTTCATTTGGAATTTATCAATGAAATGTTAAAACCATCATATAACCCATGATCCTTTTTTTTTCTTACCCCTGTTCTATTTTTCATGGTACCCCACATCATAAATTTGAAAGACTCTGCATGCAGATTTCTATGCATATATATTTAAGAAATTGTTGGTAATTATATGTAGGCACATGTCCATTTTATATATATATATATATATATATATTTGTGTATTTAGGCAGAAAATTCTCTTTTAGGCATGTCTGATTGAATAAATTACAGACATGTCTGCTAATTTTTAACAAAATCCGTTCATACTCGCGAATAACCTTCCATGTCCTTGATCTATCCTCTTCCCTTCTCCACATCCTTTCATGTTTCATTCCCATCTGCTCTCGCTCCAAATCTTCTGTAACCCCCTAACCTTGATCGATCCACTATCTTTCTCCACATCCTCTCCTTTACCACTCCTATCTGCTCTTCCTCCAAACCTTCTGTAACCCCCTGCATACTAGTGGCTTCCAGCCTTGCTTGGGGTGATATGCTTAAAAAAAAAAATGTATTGATATTAAAGGATGAGAGAAATGTGCTATAACTGTTTTTAATTTCTGTTATTTTAGTTTCCCAAGTACTTTCAATCTTCTTCCAAGATCATCTTCAGAAGTGCAAATATTACAAAACTATATGCTGTTCAGAGGTACAGGTATTTATACAAAGCTGTGCATTGCTATCCATTACTGTAAATTTTCTGAAAAGAATTAACTATGAATACTGCAGTAATGTTCTGAAATGCCTGTAAAGGAAGTCTTTCCACACTTTAATGGGCCTATGACCATAACATTATAACATAGAAGAAAAAATTCTATAATGGATAATTTTTTCATGTTCTAATGAACACTAAGCACATTGTCAACCGTTTACATTTAAAAGCATAATGAAAAGCAACACACAGCTTTGTATAAATACTTGTACCCCTGAACAACATAGTTTTGTACTACTTGCACCCCTGAAGATGATCTTGGAAGAAGATTGAAAGTACTTAGGAAATGAAAATAAAAAGAAATTTAAACAGCTATAGCACATTTCTCTCATCCTTTAACATCAATACACGGAAGGTTATTCATCAGTATGAATGGATTTTGTTAAAAATTAGCAGACATAATGTCTGTAATTTATTCAATCAGACATGCCTTATATATATATATATATATATATATATATATATATATATATATATATATATATATATATATATATATATATATATAAAGGTTTCATTGAAGATGATTGACAAGACACTGTGATTAAGCTTTTTGTTATATTTTTCTTACATAGCTCTTTTTGGGACATAGTGTGTGTAAGATCAGTTCAAATTATCTTTGGATCCAACCACTTTCAGCTAATCTATTGAAGTTACTGCGATTAAGGTTTTTCATTATATTTTTCTTGGATGTATACAAGAGATTTCTTTTTTCTACAGAGTGTGTAAGAACTGTCCAAATGATCTTTGAATCTGAGCACTCTTAGCTAATCTACTGACCACTATCAAGGAGATTTTTTTGTTTGTCTGAATATGCAAATTGTTTTTATAACAATAGAAATGTTTTAATTCCTGAAGACAGTCACCACATCCTGGCCATTTTCATAATTAATATTATAATGTATAAACAGTCTCTTAATAATATTAATTATGAACATGGTCACAACTTAATGGCTTTCTTCCGGAATTTAAACATTTCTATTGCTATAAAAACAATAAACATATTCAGACAAACAAAAAAACATCATCGATGATTACTAGATTAGCTCAGAGTGCTCAGATTCAAAGATCATTTGAACAGTTCTTACACACTCTGTACAAAAAAGAAATCTCTTGTATACATCCAAGAAAAATATAAAGAAAAAGCTTAATCGCAGTAACTTATCAGTCATGTTCAATGAAACTGGTATAAAAAAAGGGATTACTGCCCAAATTATATATTATACATACATACCTATATATATATATATATATATATATATATATATATATATATATATATATTCACAAATAGATAGATTTATACATATACATATTTTTATTACTTAAACATTATTTTCAGTGGATACTCATATTTGAGTAGAAGCTCCATTTATTTATTAAACATTATATTTATCTATTTTCAGCTACCGACCTGAATATTTGAGACATCATATTGCAGAAAAATTTGCGCCCTCTGCTTATCCACTAAAAATAATGTTTAACAGAACTCTGTCAGATTAATAAATAAAAAAAAATTAATTCCTTTCTTTATATACACAGATATGTGTGTGCAGATACACACACAAATATATATATATATATATATATATATATATATATATATATATATATATATATATAAGATATTTTTAAAGGTACAAAATTTTATCATAGCAATAAAAGTATTAAGCTTAATATTACTAGACATATTAAAAAACGTGCGAAGCAACCGGTTTCGCTCCCGCTCATCAGGCTTACAACGGGAGATTTAAATTTAAAAGACAGAAAATGTACAGAAAATGTACAATAAAACAATTTTTATTGTACATTTTCTGTACATTTTCTGTCTTTTAAATTTAAATCTCCCAGTACAGAAAATGTACAATAAAAATTGTTTTATTGTACATTTTCTGTCTTTTAAATTTAAATCTCCTGTTGTAAGCCTGATGAGCGGGAGCGAAACCGGTTGCTTCGCACGTTTTTTAATATGTCTAGTAATATTAAGCTTAATACTTTTATTGCTATGATATATGTATATATATATATATATATATATATATATATATATATATATATATATACACACACATATATGTATACATATACATACATATATATACATACACACACATATATATGCACACATACACACATATATATTTAATCCATTTTATAATCCAAATTAAATGTTTAACGCTAAATTTAATGAACTGTCCATAAATTTCATTTCCTCCTCTTCATACATAAGTGCAGAAAACCTATGACAAACCTAAAAATCTAAACATCTAACGAATACGTCCTTAAAGTTTAAGATGTATAGCCACTATACAAAAACATATATCCATGAAATAAAGGTGGAAACAGGTAAATATGAAAACTAAGATATATACCTGGCTAGTTCACAGGCACAGTAGTAAAGCATCCAGTAAGGATTGAACCCCCATACACAAAAACTACCCTGCTTATCACTATTCTATGGTGAGTGCACTTTGATGATTCTGATTTTTTAGGGTGGGGAAGAGGAGGGAGTATGCCTTCCATTTTTGTCTGATCTCTAAGTTTTGTCTCTTTTATCGGCTATAAGGTACTACCACTACTTTTTGGGGAAACTGTTTCTATTTTATTTAATAAAGTATTATAATAATATTTGAAAAAAAAAAAAAAAATTTCTGAAAGCTGAATAAACTGGCAAAAGTAAAGCATAAAAATAAAATTTCTCCACACATTCATTTTAAGTTTTGCCTCCCCTTCCACATGCACACATTAATCTTAAAGTGACCCTCCTTACTTTTCAATTGCCAGAAGTTCCTCTGCACAATATACATATGCCAATATAAGCATAAAAGCACAAACAAAGAGCTTTACTAAATAATAAAACCAGATCACTCTGGTAGAACTAGAAGGAAAAACCATCACACACACTATGCCAATATCTATCAATATTAGAAAGAACTATAACATTTAGCGGGCATGAGAAGTCTATTTTCATGAAAAACTGTTTTAATAAAAAAATTTTATAAATTTTACATAACAGTTAAAACAAAATCCGAATATGCAAGTTTACTGTTTTAATGTTGTTTTACTGTCGACGTCAGACATTTCGGTCTAGTAGACCATCTTCAGGACATGGTTATTAGAAACATACTTAGGATTAGACGATGTTTAAGTCAACATGAAAAGACGATATACAGTAAAACAACATTAAAACAGTAAACTTGCATATTCGGATTTTGTTTTGTCTTTTCCATATTTTTCATCATACCGTCAGATCTACATCCACATATTTGCTTACATAACAGTTAACTAGAAAGGAAAACAATGAAATAATCAACTATTTAATTTTCCACACTACCAAAACAAGAGATTTGGAAGGAAATTCCTATCAACAATGGCATAGGGTGGTTTTTGAGTGCCTGGGGCAGGCAATTTAAACTTTTGTGCTTCCTCCTTAGCCATGAGCCGTTATAAATTATAGTTTTGTATCTATTTCTCAACCTAAAGATTTAGCGCCCAGGGCTATCGCCTCTCTGCTCCCTCCCATGCAACGCCACTACCTATCATTATTAGAAAGAACTATAACATTCAGTGGACTTGAGAAAAATATTTTCATGAAAAACTGTTTTACTA
Organism: Acanthosepion esculentum; assembly: GCA_964036315.1. NCBI lineage: Eukaryota > Metazoa > Mollusca > Cephalopoda > Sepiida > Sepiidae > Acanthosepion > Acanthosepion esculentum. Next base: position 74,659,692 of record OZ038479.1, on the reverse strand, counting down.
AAAAAGATTTTATAAATTTCAAGTAACAGTAACTGTACCGTCAATGAATGCTGAATGTTTTCCTGTACAGATATAGCTACTTTTACCATTTCTATTACCACATAAACAGGCACAAATGTATTAGGTTGGTGCAAAAATAATGTTGTTTTTTGACATGATCTTGAACGTCAAAAAACAACATTATTTTTGCACCAACCTAATATATACATGCAAAATATAAGCCACTCACAAATACAAAGTTATATGCATTGTAACAGAAGTTTCTTCTGTATGACATCAAGATTAACTGATGTCCCTGAAATAATCTTGTTATTTAAAGAAATCCTTGTGCACTGCCGCTAGAACCAATAAGAGAAAAGGAATATATTTTCTAACCAAACAAACTTTACTTATGTCTAGCATATATTACACTTTTATTTAAGCATTGCTAAAGCTGATAGATTGGTAGATGTGGTTACTCCTGAGCAGGTGTATGAATTGTGTTACAGAATGTGAAGGCCAGGGCCAGAATTGTCAGCGATTGGCCAGAATATCATGGGGGCATTGTATTCTGACTGATGACTTGCCTTTGTCTGGGTTTTTGATATTTCAAAACAGCACAAATTCAACAGAGGGCTACAAGTATTTTGAAGCAACCATATGCTTCCCACATCCGGATTCAAGAGATTATTAACACATGGAAGGATGCTAAGCAGCCAATGAGTGGGCATGTGTTGCTGTGACGTCATTCCTCCCCACTGCCTCTTAGAATCTAAGCTGCGACTCTCTTCTAATTAAAACAAGCAAGAAAAAGAAACCATCCTTTTTGTTAATACCACCTATATGCAGTAGTGTTGGGAACCAGTGATGACACAGAATGTGATAATTGCTGGAATTGAAAAGATAACAATTGTAAACCTGTTGGTCGAAATAGTTGTAGGTACTCTAGAATTTAGTACCTTATGTTCTAAAACAGTCCCAACAATCGATTGTGCAGACATGTACTTTACAAATACTACAGCAAGCTATCAGATGAACAGGTCTATTGCTGACATATGTATATTCATTAGAGGGTGGCAAAGGCCAACAATGTCAAGATTGCTGTGTAAAAAACAAAGAAAAGAAAAAACTATGTTTGGTTTTGAAAATACACCAAAATTGATTCATGCATAAGGGTGTAATTTTCTGTGCTGATGAGGAATAAGTTCCTGGGTTCACAAAAATCCTTATTCATGAAAAGTCATACAAATAAGTTTCAGTGTGGTATACTTTCCAGGATGTGTCAGAGAGTGAAAATTTAAGAAGAGTTGGTTTGGGAATTTTGGGTGGGGCATTTTTTGGAAGTGGGTAGTCTGTTGATTTTTTTTTTTTGTTTGTTTTTTTTTGCAAAATAGACTCAGCACAAAATGGAAGCAGCATTTCTAACAAGCTCATATTGGGTGGAAACTTTACCATCCTAACTAGTCATAAACCATTGACATTTATTTTCCAAACCAAAACCTGTCAGTAGAGCTGGTTATCTTCAGCCATGTCTCTTTTTTAATATAGATGAAACAAGGGATTTTCATCATCTCGTGAACACAATGGAAGACAGAAGGGTAAATTTTAAAATATACACAACAAGGACATATAGATACCTTATGTATCTTTTATATGAGTATAAATATATACACTACTTGCAATTTATTATATATATATATATATATATATATATATATACTCACACACACATATATATATATATTTTAAAAAAGAGAGAAACCGCAAATGTTTTTGGTTATAATGTGGATTTGTTTTAGTGTATATATTATATTTTATTCTTCAAAGGACTTATCTCATTAACCAGTTATTGTTCAATGAGATAAGTGTTTTGAATATTTGCTAATTAATTCATAGACTATTGTTGCTCTAGTTATCTCTTGAGCTCTTTCTGATAAAAAATTCCACTGGCCTTAAAAACACATTAAATATTAGTAATTACTACATATTTTAATTACTGTCATTTAGTTGTATTATTATCATCATCATTATATATATATATATATATATATAGTAAAGTTAATAAATCTGTTGGTATATAATCCAAGTGGATCCTAATAATATAAATTATTAAAACTGAACCACAAAAAAACTCAAAGTATTTATTATACAGAGCAAATAAATAGTAATAAACCAAAAAATTCAAAATTACCTCATATGGGGTATAGACCTATTTCAACCAATGAAAACTCTGTCAGTATTCAACCTCAGTATACAGACTGTATACTGAGGTTGAATAAGACTAACAGAGAAATAGGTCTATACCCCATGAAGTAATTTTGAATTTTTTGGTTTACTACTATATATATATATATTTTCTGTAGTTTACTGCTACAAGCAAACAGAAACATTTTTTTCTCCCGATGATGGCCATGTTGGCCGAAACTAGTCGAGGAATCTAAATGAAATAATAATAATAAAAACATAAGAATATTAATCTACAACCCATTATGTCTGAAGATTTTAATTGATTTTTTTTAATAATTTTTATCGTTCAATATATATATATATATATATATATATATATATATATATATATATATTGTCCAATAGCATTACCAATCACAAGTATGCATGTATATATACATAAAATACCTATTAGTCAGGCCCCTCCCTTGTAGCTGTGGATAATAGACTCATCTTAAAAATTTTGCTAGTTAACCTTACTGGGTGCACTACTATTGTGGCCTTGTGTCAGTCAATGTTCAACTTAGTAAATATTTACTCTATACTTAGAAGATTGCTTACCAAAGAGTTGTAGTTAACATGAAAGCTAATAAGCTTAATTCCCACCAGGTACATTATTATGATGGCCTTGTGCTAACAGCAGTTAATCATAATATATATCTATTTTATGCTTACCTAGTAAATAAAGATGGTTTGAAGGTGAACTTACAAGCCATAAGTTTGTGTATTTCAGAGTCAGGCAAAGCTGCGACCCACCTGATGATTTTATACAGCCCACAAGAGCACAACAAACTTTTTTTTTTTAAATATCTATTAATAGATTTTGGTATTTTGGGGGTTACATGTTTACACAAAATAGTAATATTTTCAAAACAGGAATAAAGACAACAAAGGCGCAAATTATATATATTTAGTAGCAAACCTCAATTATCAGGAAACACACTTCCTACAAAATGAACATATCATGTTATGTCCTTCCACAGGGGTACCTGGATCACAATGTCCCACACTTTGCCGTTGTCAATGCTCAATCATCAACACAGTGCAAACTTATGTAGGGATCTAGGTACCTTTGTGCACAATGGGTATCATTTTCATGCTTCGCTATAAACATCTCACAAGATTTATCGAGAATTGTTTTTATTATTACAAAATATTTCTTCTCAAACATACAAATTTCATTAATAATAGCAAATGTATTAAACATTAAACTAATTTCATGATCATTTGTGCATTCTGTTTACAAAATGTGTCTAACAAACAAATAAATGTACAAATAACAGGTAAATATAGAATTGCTATTTATATTGTAACTGTGAAACTCGAGTTACAGTCCACTTTACACATGGGTCAACAATCTTGCGAGGGTGGAGGGCACAAAAAAAAAGGTTTTCCCACCCCTGGTGTATTTGGTCTTTCTTGGATGTCCAACTTGTGACATCATAATCTAAGCTTTGTATATATTACTACCTCTGTCCCGTAATAATTATTACATTTTATGCATGAAATATGTATGCAAATGTAATAATTACTATGGAACACAAATAGTAACACATTTATCAACTTATATATGTGCTTTTTACATACAGAGAAAATGGCCGGTAATTGAAAAGTATGAAAACAGAGTTTGCCTTTCTCTCTAACATACAAACACATACATGAAAAATAAAAATATTAAATGAGTTAATATAGTATTTGCCTTCCTCGAACACACAAACATCATACACAAATATATACATGCATATATATGAGGCGGTGCTGAAATGTTCTTAGCCTGAGCCACATAAGAATAGAGATGGTGAAGTTCAGGCCAACTGCTTTTTAGCACCCCTTATATATATATATATATATATATATATATATATATATATATATATACATACATTTTGAATTGGACATAGTCCGACAATTTATTAAAGACATTTTTGATATGTTTAACATTCTTTTTATAGATACAAGTATTTAAGCAAATGCTTTATAAACAGAGCATTTGCTTAAATACTTGTATCTATAAAAAGAACGTTAAACATATCAAAAATGTCTTTAATATATATATATATATATATATATATATATATATATATATATATATATATATATATATAAATAAAGACAAAAGGAAAAATTTTCTTTCCTAACATATTTCCTAACGATGTGAGGACTTTATTTTGCGGCATGAATTTATAAACTATCATTAGGTTTTCTTAAATTTAAAAATTTTGATATATAGAAAATACTGTTTTATTTAAACTTTAAAATTTTGAAAATCTAGTGATATAATTTAATTTTGTTCATAAATACATGTCGCAAAATAAAATCCTTACATTTGCCCTGATAATGTCTATCAGAAGACAAAATGTATTTGGAAGAAAAAGTTTTCCTTTCGTCTTTATTTATGTTTTTTTGTAGATTTATTTTATTTACATCAGGAGTTTTACACATACACATACACACACACACATATATATATATATATATAATGACAAATTATATATATATATGAATTATATTATTAATTTTTAGTTGATTCCGGTCTTTTCTTTATAGAAATGATTTATCAACTCAAAGTTTTATATATATTTGTGAGAGTTAAAAAAAAGGCATCTTTGGTGTATAGATGAAGTGGGCTCCTGAATTGCCAGCAGAGGTATTATCAAAACATATTTAAAAAGTTTTTTCCCCTATTCTTTGTTATGTTCATATCAACATACACATTAATCAAATTCATCTATTTCTATGAACATTTCACTCAAAATGATATATTGTACATGAATATAGTGGCTTTCATAGGCATTTTTCATGTTTACAATTCAGTCTATATATGTACATATCGAGTTACTATATATTCAATTTATTCAATCAATACCACTGATGTTTTATACATAAATTATATTAGTTATTCATATATGAATTATATGAATTTTTAAAGCTAGCTTTAAAATTACTGTAGTTATTTCCTTTCCAGAGCAGTTCAAAACTTCTTTCCCAATCTAAAAATTCAAATAAGATCAACCTGGAAAAATATAGCACTTGTTTCCTCTTCTGCTTTATTTGCAGAATGTCCTGCAATAATGACCACCAGAGCCATATAATTTCAAAGGCTAACATTTCAAGTTTGCTGAGAATTCAAAGATCATTACTTTCCTCTTCGGCCCTTACAAATATAATTCCAGCATCTCAGTTTTATCAAAACGCATTTTTATTTTGTTCCTGTGTATATGCTCTAATGTGCATATACATGGACACATTTATGTTTGGGGATTATTTAAAAAATTGAAAACTTAAAAATTATTCTCATGTCCAATCTATATTCAAATTCAAATAATACTAAAACAATGTGATTTTTAAAAAAATTATTGAAAACCCCCCCAAAATTTAAAATCTTTTAAAAATGAAAATCCTGCACACATTTCAGTCCAAGGTTTGTTGTTTTGTTTTTTTTTCCTTTTTAATGTTTCTATTTTGTCCTTTTTAACTTCAATTTATCTCAGATATATAAATTAAAGGAAACGTCTATTTTATATATATATATATATATATATATACACACACACACACATATATATATATATATATATATATACACACACACACACACACATATATATATATATATATATATATATATATATATATATACACACACACACATATATATATATATATATATATATATATACACACACACACACATATATATATATATATATATATACACACACACACACACATATATATATATATATATATATATATATATATATATATATATATATATATATACACACACACACACATATATATATATATATATATATATATATATATATATATATATATATACACACACACACACATATATATATATATATATATATATATATATATATATATATATATATACACACACACACACACATATATATATATATATATATATATATATATATATATATATATATATACTGCTCCTTAAAAGTTTGGTACACTGAAAATAAAATTGCAACACCCAGAGAATGTGTTTCAATTTACCTCAGATTAAGACGATATAGGCAGATTAGAGTAAATAATTACACATAAAAATGAATATATTCACAGGTTCCAAAATAAGAGGTGTATCAACAAACTCCATATTAATACACTGTATATTCTCCTTGCTTGTATATTCTCCTTGCTTGTTGCTTGCACTCTTGCATGGATAGAACTGATGCCAGATACCATTCTGCAATACATTATTTCATGCTTCTTGTACCATTTGATGCTATACACCAAGTGTTACAAGTGGGCTAACGGAACGAAGCAGACACCTTCTCATCATGTCCCAGTCAGGTTCAGTGTAGGATACATCCATTAATGGAAAGTTGTTGATCATCTTCCAGTGTGTGTTGACTAGCATGGGTTTCATGTGGGTGGGCATTATTCTGCTGGACCATCATGTTGCCTTCGTGTTGCAGAAATGGCAGCACAATGGGCTGAATCATATTCTGCTGAATATGGTGCTGTTCAATGTTCCCTCCACCAACACCAAAGGCAAATGAGAAGTATAAACTACACCATAATGCCAGGGAGTAGACTTGTGTGTTGGGGTGAATACACTCTGGGAAATTTCACTCTATAGATCTACACTGCACACACAAGCAACCATTACTTGAATGAAGACAGAACCTGATCTCATCAGTGAAGACTCATGAAAACACCACTGAAGTGCATGATTCTGTTTTGCCAGAAGTGAAAATTTAGCTAGTCACACATGTCTATTGTTCTACTTCAAATAAACAATTCTCAGTGAGGTCTGCGTTGTCACTCCTGGAACCACATTTACTCTGATTTGTGCTGTGGACACTATGCAGTCTGTTGCTTTTACAATGCATCAGTCCTACAGAAAGTAGTGAAGGAAAGCAAGAAGAAAGGGCTAATTCTCACTTTCAAGAAGACAGAATGCATGATTGTTATCAAAAGGAACAGTCCAACATGCAAATTATGAATTGGAGATACCAAAATCAAACAAATACAACAATTTAAATATCTGGGAAGTGTTTTTAACAGAGGATGGAAAGTGCAACACCAAAATTCGAAGGTGAATTGGGACAGCGAATGCTGCCTTTCAAAAGCTAAGCAAAGTATAAAGAGAAAGAAAAATTTTGTTAACAACAAAGAAAAGAGTACTGAATTGCTACGTAATATCAGTCTTCCTATTTGGCAGTGAATGCTGGATAATCTCCTCACAGATGAAGAAGAGACTTAAAGCGACAGAAATAGGATTCTACAGAAGGATGTTGAGAATACTTTAGATCAAACATGTGAACAATGACAAAGTTTTAGAGAAAATGGAAACAAAAAGGACACTTATACTAAAACATCAGGAAGAGTCAGTTGAAATCTCTAGGGCAGATATTGTGGAAAGAAGGCTTGATGAATTTGATACTCACAGGACAGATTGAAGGCAAGAGAGACAGAGGAAAACAATGCATAAAATCATATCCGCAGGTAGACTGGCTGCTTAGTTCTAAGAACTGGGCTGCTGTAACCTCATATATCAAAAAACAATGGGAAAGGTGTGTGTGTATGTGTGGCCAAGTGGTTAGAATGTTTGATTACAAGTTCAAATCTCACCAAGGTCAATTTGCCAGGAAATTGACTTCTTGACCATTTATCTTGATTTTGATCTCAGCAACTGGCACCATTGTGAAGTGCATGCCTACAAACCATACCACGGGTCGACCCAAGCCTTGTAAGTAAATTTAGTTAAACTGAACTGTTCATCAATGGTTGCGCTAGCACAAAGTCACAAGTCATCGTGACCAGGGGTTTGAGTGCACTGGCCTGTTGTTCATACCAGATGATATGCTTTTTTCCCCCCGAAACTGCAGCACACGTCCACTCAGCATAGTTTCAGTATAAACCACAGGCTGCTCTGTGGATGTTAAGCAAACACAAATGTGCCTGAGCAGGTGCCTGCAGTAGAAATTGATTAGCCACCCTAACAGACAGGCATACTCAGAAATGAACAGATGGCTATTATATATATTTTCTGTTTTCTTTTTGAATCTGTAGGTCTGATGAATTGGATCGTTTTTACGATTCCAATGGAATAAATTATGACCACGGAATATTAGTGTTTAAGCCTTTTTATTATATCCTTACTCTGTCCTGGACATTGAGTTCTACCTGGATCATATCCTCTTGGAATTATTTTTATACATATATGTATGTGTATATATAATTGCATATGTATGTGTATATTTACCACTAATATTGTCTATATATATATATATATAATAAAACTGTTTTTACAGACATGGTTTCATTGATAGAAACTGCAGTAGCAAAAAAGGTTAGTGCTTGTAATATTTTAGATTATAATATATATATATATATATATATATATATATATATATATATATATATATATATATATATATATGCATAAATTGTATATATGTTGTAAAGACAAACCTTTATACTGGTGTGCAGGTATAAAAAAAAAATATGTAATGCTTTTAAAGATAGATTTTTTTTCCAATTAAATGTGATTTTTACATTACTTTCTAGATTTTTCTACCAAAAATTTCAGAGTATTTAAAAAATAAAATTATTTTTGCTCTTAGTGATAATGTGCTTACTTTTTTCTTTGACTTGTAGAATACTAAAATTGATATTCATACATATTTATTTACATATAAAAAAATTTTATATGTTAATGCAAATATAAATATATAAATTTATGTAAAAAGTTTATAAATATAAACTATTTCATGTTTGAAGTAATAAAAAATATGTTGGATTAATATATAACATCTATTAATTCTTTAGAAATATAACACTTTCTATCTATATTTATCATCATTTTTTAAATGAGCAAAATTTTAACAAAATTTTATCAAATAATTTATCGACATGTGTGAGACTTGAAAGGTGAAAATATTTCAAAATATTGATTTTACCATAAATCTATTATATTAAAAAAAATATATTTAAAAAAATTAATTATACAACTATTTAAAAAATATGTGTAAAAAATTATATTTTTAATTCTTGATAATTTCATATTAAATGTTTACTAAAAAAAAAACAAAAAAAAAGCAATTTCCTTTATTTAAATTTTAAATAACTAACAATCATCTTCGCAATAAATTAAACAAAATGGCTGCTCAAAATTTTATTTAACAGGTTTCGCTGTCCAAAACCTGAAACATGCTTTCAATTTTTTTTTCTTTTGCCACTTCTTACCATGTATTATATTGTAAATAAAGTTAATTTAACATTTTTTCCAATTATGAAGAATATTTACATGTTTGTCGATAATAGGTATAACCTGTACAGATAATTTTTTTAATAAATGGATAATCTTTTTAAGAATCACCTTGATTCAACATAGGCTATGATTTATAGCATGGTAATGTGGCTGACCATAGTTCTTATCCAATATTTAATGCGGGATTTCTAAGCTATAGTATATAGTGTGAACTGAACGATGTTTAAGTCAATTTTGTTTTTTCTTATACTTTTACAAAAATAGATGTAAGCTGGTTTTTACATTTGTTGTCTACATTGTAAAAGAAGATTTGTGCTGTAAAATTTTAAAGAACATCCATAATTATATTTGTGGAAAAAATCACTTTTCCCTTCTTCTGTGTCACCAGAAGAAAAAAAGAAGACCAATTCTCTATTCTTCTTTTTCATGTGTGCATACTCCTAATAGAAAAAAATTTTTAAAAATATATTATTTATATGGGACAACTATCAATTTGTTTCAGTAGTTGACTTCTTTTTGTTATATGAAGGGATGGCAGGACTCTCTCCTTTTTATCATTTCTTTTGAGTGAGTGTAAGGTTTTTTTGACTGGCTCTTTTGAGTGAATGTCATTTTTTGTTTTGATTGGCTCTTTTGAGTGAGTGTAGATTTTATTTTTGATTAGTTCTTTTGAGTGATTGTAGCGTATTTTTGAGTGGCTGTTTCGAGTAAATGTAATTATTTTTGATTGGCTCATTTGAGTGAGTATAGTTTGTTTTTGATTGGCTCTTTTGAGTGAGTGTAGATATTTTTTGATTGGCTCTTTTGCATGAGTGTAGATTTTTTATTTTGATTGACTCTTTTGAGCGAGTGTAGACTTTTGGTTAAGAAATCAGTTTTTTATTTTCTGATAGTGATTACATTTCATTTTACTTCATAGAAAAAAAAAACAATATTTGCAATGTGATATACTCTCCAATTTTGGAGAATGGCTCTTCACTGAACAGACAAATACCTCGTATTTCCAAATGTTTGCCCATCCAGATAGTGACCAAGTCCCATGATGCTTCCTTCTAATGAACATGTGATATACTCTACTCTTACTAGACTTCAGACCAAACTCTCTAAATAGGTGTTATCATTTGGGTCAGAAAATTTCGAGGATGACACTTTCAATTATAAAATCAGTACATTTTTGTAGACCATTTGCTTTTGCTGAGAAATAAGAAAATTGTTTTGTGACTGATTTTTTTAAAGATGATTTTTCAGAGCAGTAACCCTATATTATTATCTTCTTCTTCTTCTTCTTCTTCTTCTTCTTCTTCTTCTTCACTCACTCACTCACTCAACCTCATGTGATGTTTTCCTCTGTCTCTCTTGCCTTCAATATGAATATCATATTTTCCAAGCCCTCCTTCCTCATTATGCGCCCTAAAAACCTCAACTGTCTTTCTTGATGTCAAGTACAGATTTCCTTTCTGTTTCCATTATCCAAATTCTCATTATGTTCCATGTTATTTGTTGCCAACATAGAAGCAATTTTTTTTCTTCTGGCTTGATTGAATACACTCTCACATAAATATGCAAGAAGATGTATATTTAACTTCTGATCAGGCTTATTGTTGCTTAACTTCATAGATCATTTAAGAAACAATGTTTCTCAGGTGATATACTCTTCCCTTTTTTTTTTCCCATTTTTTTTTCTTTTTTTTTTTCTTTTTGCTTTCTTGTTTGATAATTTTCGATTGAAAAATAAAGCAAGAAAATTGATTTCTCTCCCTATCCATCCCATGAGATGATAACGGTTCCTCAGAAGAAATAGCATGGATTTTAGATGTGTGTTACACAGTACCAGACCCACTCTTGATATCAGCTCCCATATCCAGCAGCAATGTGAAGTTCAGACTGGATTAGTTGCAGTGAGTGGTCAGGCCAACTTTTGATATAAATGATACCCTACTTGTGTTTATAGATGGCTGTTGGCCATACAAAAGAGTTTAGTCACCTGTTCACAGGTCTTATTTTTTATCAAATCAAGTGTAAGAAAATGAATACCCACTATTTAAATACTTGTATGGTTACCCATCCAAATACTTCCCAACATTCTTACTGAACTTAATAACTGATAGGTATCATAAAATTTTTATATATCCTTCCATTTGTTTTTTTCAGGGGTTTAGGATTGGGTTGTTTGAATTTTGTAAAAATGCCAAATGAATCCAAGCGATCAGCTATTCAACGATGATCAGTCCTACATTACTTCAGTTCAGTTTTCACAAAGAACTATATTTTTACAAGAGAATTGATATTTTAAAGATTACTTTTAAGAATTGAACATTTTTTTAATCATTTCACCTCTAGTAAGGCAGTAAAGTCACTAAGACATAAGAGGCTACTAAGTGCGAGAGAATATGAGGCAAAGAAAAACATTATTAAGTTGAAAACAATAAAAGAACAGGAATTAAGAAAACAGTATATAACGATTGGCATTGCATTTAAATGTTTAAGGATCAAAGTCAGCTGGGAAGCATGGCACCTGAAAAGAGACTTCCACATGCAAGAAGTGCGACAAAAGAAGCTGTCAGCATAGAACTTGTGGTTGCATCTAGCCAATTCAACTGTGAATTGGGCAAATCTTGTTGCTAATATTTCTAAGTTGCTTTTCTATACAAATAATAACTAGGCTCCACATGGTTTAATTTTAGAGTCAAA
>OZ038479.1:74632541-74642541 GCA_964036315.1 Acanthosepion esculentum | reverse complement strand
GAACGAACAATAACTTGACATTACAGGAACAAAATATCACTATAATCAACAGATATCCTATATCAGCCAATCAAATGACATCTGATGATGACCAGCGGACATATTGTCAAAACATTGTCTGCAATAATATCAATATCAACCAAGACGAAAAGAATAGTTTGAAATAATACAAAAGTAATGCTGAGGTGTTTTTTTTTATTCATAAGTACAAATTAACTTTTTTCCAAAATACAGAAAATTTAATATGCTTATAAAATCTTTCATATCTCTGCTCACTCTAAACTATTTTATGCTAGTACATATATTTCTTACCACTATAAACAGTAAATGTATTAGGATAATGGTAATAGTAATATTAGCTGTTTCCTTATAAGGAAACATTCAGCATTCAGTGATTGAGGAGTCAGTGCTACTTTTGGTTGAAACTTTAAAATCATTCTCTTAAAATAATTTTTCAGGAAAATAGATCTCTTAAGTCCAGTAACTGTTATGGTTCTTTCCAGTATTGATGGGGGTTTCCTTTCTAACTTTTTGTTGAAAGTAGTGTGGAATGTCGACATTATGATTATGCCATTGTTCTCTTCTCAAGTTAGACATGCTATCCATTTTAGTTGTGGTTGCTGTTGAAAGTGATGTGGCTTCTGTTGTCTGGTACAGTTCCTTGTTTGTGATTCTGTAGTGCCAGTCCACAAGATTCAAATAAGAATGGTTCTTGCTTAGAGCTACAGGTGTCATTCGCTCAAAGCCATTTTTAATCATTGATCTTAGAAAGTGGTGGTATACAGCTGACAGTTTTGATATTTCTGAATGAATTTGCAACCACATATGACATCCATATGAAAGCCTAGATCTGATGAGGCTATCTAGGAACATGACTTGAGTTTTTAGGTTAAAAGCAACTTGCAGTATTGTGCAAAACTACCCCTAGCACAACCTTATTTCCTTATTTCCAATACTAAATTTGTTGTAAATGATCCATACACTGAGGTATTTGAAGTATTTTGAATTTATTAATTCCACATTCTCAATTTTTATGATGGATTCAGGGTATGTTCCATCACTGCTTTCATTCCAATTCCAGATCATAATTTCTATTTTGGGAAGGTTTATCTTGAGTCTATATCAGTAATTTTCAGCCAAGGTCATGTGTGCTGTAAGAGGATTGTAGACGTGCCATGAAAATTTTGATAGGTCATTGATTAAAAATATAGAATTCCAAGTAATATCTCATCTCAAAGAAGTAAACATATTTGCAATTCATTTGGAACTTTTAGCATTCAGTAAATTTCTTTCTAAAAAAAAGAAATCATAGAACAATTTTTATTTTGTCAGCCATTCCAAGCAACAATAAAGTTTTTCAGTTTGATTGATAATTACTTCAATACTAATAATAACTTGTCTCGGGATTCCTGTATAAGTATTTGTACGGATGGAACACCGTCTATATCCAGAAATGTAGAAGATATTCTAAAAAAAAAAAAAAATTCCACGATCAGATATCTCATTAAATGGTAAATTATAATAAACATAATTGATTAATTAATTCATTTTTTACAGTCTACCAACTCCTTGCAGGTCACTCAAAACCAGAAAACACTTCTAGATTGTGTTGTGAGTATAAACACTTTTGATAAGAAGTTATAAGCTCCTGGTAAATTTGACCTGCTAACAATTTTGGTGGACTCATGTAAGTCCAAAGTAAAAGGATATTTGCACATAAGTGAATATAACGAACCCAATGGGAACTGGAACTCAGCTCTCAGATTAACAATTCCGAGCCATTAATCATTACATAACCTGAACATCCAAGCCTACAGCACCTGGTATTCCCAAGCAGTCACCCATCTAGATATTGACTTGGCTTGACATTTCTTAACTTTGGTGATTGTATGGGAAGTGGTGTTTTGATGTGATGTGGCCCCAAGACCTTATAATAAATAGAAAAATAAATAAATATAAGTTTTTTAAACAATTTTAATTATTATCTTTTTATTATAATAAATTGTTTTTTTTTTATCACACTAAACATTATTTTATATTATATAAATATATAATAAAAAGTATACTTTTTTTTTTTTTAGCCTTTTTTTGATCATCAAAACTTAAGTGTGCCTCAAAAGTATAAACTCTAGGTTCAAGTGTGCCATGAATTAAACAAAAAAAAGTTAAAAAACATTGGTTTATATCATAAGAAATATTACATACCCCACTCTTAGGATTTGCTTGTCTGAACTTGTTAGAAAAAATACCCTCTTCAAATATCTTCTCTGTGTATTTTTTCTTTAATCTCTACCATGTTTGAGTCTCGACTTTTCTTCTTAATATATTCATATGTGTCTTTGTGTTTATTTTTATAGTTATAGATTTTATGACTTCCAAGAATATTTTGTCAAAAAATATTTGGGAAAAAACAGAACTAGAGATTACAATACTTTAAAAGTTGCCATTTTCCTGTTATACTTCAGTAAAATGATAAATACATTAGAAATATATTCTAATTAGTACAAACTACTTCTCGAAGTTTACAATTCTTATCTTATTTCTTTTTATTTTCTTTGAAAATAAATATTTTATTACTAAGATGAGATGTCCCAGCAATTTACTGGTTTTTAAGATTAAAACTAACATTTTAATTGTCATTTTTTTCTTTTTCCTGTAGGTTTTGTTTGCAACATCATCTTAATTCAACAGTTTTTCAACATTCACATAATATTTTTTTTCCTTTTTAAAGATATGAGATATAATTTTTTTAAGAGGATTTCTTTCTTTTTGCTGTTAATTACATCTCATTCATATGCAAATTGAAGATGTACTTTTAAACTCGGATGCAAATCATGATAGCTGTCACTTGTATTTTTCTTGATTTTATAATGGGCTTAATCTTTTTTTGGGAGACTGAATTTGTTTTTAATTTAAAGAAGAAGACATTTGCATCTCATTCCATAGTATGCAAAAAGATCAAGAAAAGAGATAGCCTGTGAATGTGCAAGTTGGATCTTAGCTGATCTCAGACTTCATTTACCAGGCCGGATTTGAATGGCAGCAGTAATGTCAGAGAGCATATATTTTTCTTTAATGAGATTTTTTAAATATTCAGGCCAGTAGACAAAAATAAATAAATATACTGTTTAATAAATAAATGGCGCATCTACTTAAATATGAGTATCCACTAAAAATAATGTTTAAAGTGATAAAATCTGTTGGATTGCTAAATAAAAAATCCATTACTTCTTCAGACATTGCTACATATATTTTATATATATATATATATATATATATACACATACATACATACATACATATATATATATATATATATATATATATATATACATATATATATATATATATATATATACACACACATGGCAGGTGGAAGGGTCTTATGGACCCCTCCTGAATCTATGACATGGGACCCCCTCCCCACTCTACTACATCTCAATTTTCATAAACTAGAATTCATATAAAATACAAATTTTATTGTAACCTAATTGTTGTAACCTAGGGAAGGTTACTGAACAGAATAATCATACAAAGGTTGGAAATTAATGATAATACTTAGGACATGAACAACACATATAAGATTCACCAGAAGTGTGTAGAAGGAGTAGTCAACTGCTAGAATTCCACAATGAATCTCCAACTGCAGACAAACATACAGTATTTACTACTGTATTTATGTGAATGAGGACATACCCATTGGCGTCCGTAGGTATGCTACAACACTAATTATGTACAATAATGAATCATATGAAATATAGGTGAACAATTCAACTAGAAAAATTAAAAATAAATACAATGTATCTAAATACAAATTAGAGACAAATCATAATAGATCATTCCATCTTAAATATATCAACAATATATATATATATATATAATCATGGCAGTTTCTCAAAGTTCAAGGGAGAAGAATCAATATCTTGTATTTCCTGTCATCTCTGACTTCAACTCTTCAGATTCCAATGCTACATTATAGACTGTATCAATGACGGACTTCTTTTTTATCTTGCATTATTTTATGAGGGATAGTAATCATAGCACCTTTTCTACAAGGAAGTGAGAGGGAGATAATCAAGGGGACACATTTGTCTCCTTAAGCTAATCTGAGTGTGAGAGACATCTTGACTCTTCTAATTCTGGCAGCTGTCTCCATGTTTTTTGGTGTTATATCAAATCTTAAACAAAGGCAATCCATCACTGTCAGAATTAAATACCCATGAGGTTCAAACCATTCCTACTAAGTTTGGGTCATCAGAGTTCTGACCAGTAGTTTGCTAGACTATGCTTTCAGTAGCAATCTGCAGACACACTTGTGTTTTCTTAGGCTGGAGTTGAATGTGCAGTTATGGCTGCAGGTGTGGTAAGGAAGATTGTTAAAACAAGAGCAGATGCCTTTCTTGGCTCACCTTGAGGTGCTTGCATGGATACATTGGCTTGGAAATTGTTGGCTATCTTCAAGAATAGATTATACCACTTGAATTGATCTTCCCTAAAAAGATGTTAATTTTTTTTTTGTCAACTTATTTTAAATTTGTTCTTTCTACTCTAAATTTCTTTATTTTTTTGTAGATAGATATCATATTTTATATATGGTCATACACTTAAACAATTGTGCTTCTGGAGAAATCAGTTTTGTTCCCTTATTTCTTCAAAAAGTTTCTTCACTTCAAAGTTACTTGATACTATATTTGTAATTTTCAAAAATCCTCAAACTAACTTTTTCTTCCTGAAGTAATTTTATTGAACATATTTCTGAGAAGAGGAATTCCTTCTATTCATTCTTTTTTATTCACCAATTCATCTTTATGAATGGATAGTGACTCAGATTGAGGAATCGGAGAGCCGATCAAATTCCAGTTGAATCCAGTACATTCACTTACATGCTAATGCCCTTGGGAAAGGTACGAATCCTCTTCTTCTCCTGCCAGCTATAGGTAAATAGCAGGACAGACCAGGTTTTATAGCCTTGGATGGCAACTGGTCTACCGCAGAAAGAAATGGCAACCTACAGCAAAAAAAAATGCTGCCTCATCAGTCATGCATTGAAAGATACATGATTGCCCAAGCGTGTATCATGTATGGCACTTAACTGACTAGATGGCATGGATTGAGGAATCGTAGAGCCAAATTGGAATTCCATTCACTTATGTGCTAATACCCTTGGGAGAGGTATGAATCCTCTTCTCCCTAACGCCCCCCCTCCCACGGCTACGGGTAAATAGCAAGACAGACCGGGTTCTATAGCCTTGGATGGCAACCGGTCTACCGCAGAAAGTAATGACAACCTACTGCGAGAAAAAATCCTGCCTTGTCAGTCATGTATTGAAAGAAAGATGATCGCCTAAGTGTGTATTAGGCAGGACACATAACTGACTGAATTCATTCTATTTTTGAAAACTAGAGAATCTTTTTTCCATCATTAACAGGTTTCTCTTGGTTAATAACTTTATCTTTCTCCTTTTTTTCTTTTTTTTAAATCATTCCACCCCACGCAAAGTGATAATGCCGTTAGGTTGCAGGGAGCAAAAGACAATGAGAAGACTTCAGTGAAGAGAAGTGAGAAAAGGACAATAAAGGAACATGATTTAGAAAATGGCAATTGACATTGCATTTAAATTTTTGAAGATTGCAGTTGACAGAGAAGCAAGAAATCAGCAGGGAGTTCCACAGTGACAAGTGGAAAAAAATTACTAGAAAAGAATCTAGCTATTAAAATGGTGAGACCTAATTGCCAATCTAGCAGAATGCCTAAATTCATGCAATTGAGGCACTAACGAAAAATAGCTCATCAGAACAGGAGCCATGAAAATATTTGTAGTTACTTTATAAAACTATGTTTTTCAGATGAGCTTTTCTATTTTTCAGCAACCGATTAAATAGTTGAATATAATCATTCAAGTCAATTTCATCACAATAGGTGGAGTTATAGTTATCTAGAATATAAAAGTCATCTTAGCTAGGGTTTTATTTATTTAAAATTATTTGTTATTTTTGCCTGGTGCCAAGAATAAAAAAAATCAATGACAGTCACATTAAATTCCTGAAATAAATTATAGCCATGATACCGTATTTTATATTATATTTAATATTTTCTATAGTAATTGAGCAGTTTTAAGAATCCACAACATCAAAATTGGGTCCACTAATATTGTCATACGAACTTCATTTTTTTAATTGTGTATATTTTCTACTTTGTCTCCTCACTGACTGTATCAATTGTCATCTTGATAAAGTGAATAGAATTGATTTCTTGGTATCAAAATAGACATTGATTTTTATTCATTTACTTTTGTATAATGCGGGTAACTTTTTAAGTTCCTCTTGTCGCTGAATGCAAATAAATTGTCTCTTATACTCTAAGGTTTCTATTAAAAAGAAACATACATTTTTTTTTTGCTAATGTCGCGAAATAGAAAAACATTTTACATGATTTTTAGTAAATCTGTTAAAATGACATTCAAATAATTTTGCTAATATTTGGACTGTAGTTTTACCATAAGTACTGATTAAATTTTCACCCAGGATTTTTTGCATGCTAGATTTTGAAGTTGTACTGCTCCAATAAGTATCTGACTCACCCCCTGTTATACTCTATCTCTACAAGAGCCAGATCAGACCCCAAAAATGGAGTATTACTGCCATATCTGTGCTGGAGTTGCCCAGTTCTCACTTGCCTGTCTTAATAGAGTTCAAAAGTGTCTACACGGACTTGTGGGTGATGAATTATTTTTCACTCTACAACTCCTTTCCCTCAGATGAAACATTGTGAACATCTGACTGCTCTATCACTATTTCCATGACAAGTGTTCGGACAAGATACATTCCTTAGTCCCACAATCCCTGACCTTTATAACTGGGACACGCTATCCGTTCTAGGTATGATGATAAACTACATCCCAGTCCTGGGTAAGACGATAAACTACGTCCAACAGTAAGGCCTCTGATCAGGAGGTTTTGAGGGGTGTGGAAGCACCTCTTAATTGCTGGTGTTGGATGTAGTTTATCGTCATACCCAGGACGACCATGATCTTATTTTATACTGATACAACTTGCAAGGATTTTATTTAATCATTAACTTAAAAATTATGATTCATCACAAAACTCAAATAAGAAAACTGAAATTTTCATAGGTACTCTTGATATATATAATTGAAATAAAATAATATTACTGTACAGAACAAACTTGTATACTAAAAAAATATTATTAGAAATTGTTTTAATTTAAGTTTAAACAAGAAGATTGTGTTTCTGTTTATAATTAGGTAAAAGAAAATATTTAGTAGCTATTTTGTTTAATTTAACCAAAAATTCCAAATTGTTTGCTAGATTCTGGAAATGACTGTTTTTGGACATGTCTGTAAAACTTGTCTACTTTTATTGTAGCCGTCTCTTCTACTCCAATAGCTTCATGTCTCACACCTGCCGTCTGTGGAACTCCTTCCCCATTACTTGTTTACCTGATAGCTATAATCCCCAACTATTCAAATGTAATGTCAATCGACATCTCCAGATGCCTTGATCTATTCCCTGTCCTTCTCTTCATCCTTTCCTCTTTCATGCCTCTTTACTCTCACTCCCACTCTCTGTAACCCCCTGCATGCTAGTGGCTTCCCACCTTGCCTGGGGTGAAATGCTTAAAAAAAAAAAAAAGAAAGAAAAGCAACAGTAATAATGAATAATATCATCAACAATACTCAACAAATACAAAAAAAAAAAAAAAAGACAAAAGGAAACTTAACAGAAAAAATTTGAAAAATTAACACAGTAATAACAGTCATAAAAATGGCATTAGTTTTCAATAAAATGTTTTTTTTAATTACTCTAGATACTATAATCCTCAGTATGTTCACAAAATGGAGCCAAGTGGACATTTGTGTTTTTTGAGCCCACTGAATGATTTTCAGTTCAATTATGAAACTTTATCGATATTATTTGTACTTAAAAGGAAGATTAAAACAAAACCTTCACATTTCTAATTAAAAAGAATAAGGGTTTAGGCTTAGAAATCCTGATCAGCAGTGAAGAGCCATTATTTTTACAAAGAGCTTAATTTTTTTTATTTAACCCATTTAGATTTCTTTTCGGGGGATTTTCAATGCCAAAAATGCACCTTCCCACAAAAGCATAGAAATAGAGGTCTAGATCATGATTTTCTGATAAATCCTTTTTTACAAATACTTTCACAGTAATTGCTCTGACGAGCTGCTTTTGCTGGTTCCTAGGCCTCATGAATTTAAACGTCCTACGAGGCTGGCATCCCGTTCCCACCCCTTCACCGTTGAAACTGTTAGATGTAGACGTCTCTTCTACTACAATAGCTTCATGTCTCGCACATCTCGCCTGTGGAACTCCCTTCCTTATTCCTGTTTCCCCGACAAATACAATCTCCAACTATTTAAGTGTAACGTCAATCGACATCTCCAGTTGCCTTGATCTATCCACTTCCCTTCTCCACATCCTTTCATCTTTCATTCCTATCTGCTCTTGCTCCAAATCTTCTGTAACCCCCTTGCCTTGATTGATCCACTATCTTTCTCCACATCCTCTCCTTTACCACTCCTATCTGCTCTTCCTCCAAACCTTCTGTAACCCCTTGCGTGCTGGTGGCCTCCAGCCTTGCTTGGGGTGATAAACTTTAAAAAAAAAATTTTAAAAAATCCAAGGAAAATTATATCAAAAAGCTGATATGCAAAAAGTGGGTAATGATCAATTTAGTATATATATATATATATATATATATATATATATATATATATGTAACTGAGTATGTTCTAATTATCTCCACAAAAACAATATTCTTACATTTTTCCAATTTAAATTGTTTAAATATTAGAAACTTACACTAAAAAAAAGAAAACAAATTTATTTGACATTTTTTGTTAGCATTATTTGAATTTGGGTTTCAGAACAAAAATGTGTTAATTTGACTGAATTTTGTATTTTACAGCGACAAAATTCACTGGATATAGGTTATTTTTTTAAAAAGAGTATCAAGTTAAACCTGTCTAACATTCAGTTCAACAAGATTCCAGTGACTTTCCTTGCAAAATGAGGCAGAAAAGCAAGTATCTAGAACTGGTCATCTAAAAAGAAAAAGATTAAACATGCATGAGTTTTGATTAAATTCAACCAATTATAACTTTACAAGTATTTGAAGTTAGGGCAATCTTAGACGAATTCTGAGATCCTGAGACTGTCCACTTTCAGACTAGATATAACACATATCATTTGGGAAATGTTCCAAAAATGCCAAATGTCCACTTGCAAGCCTGCTGTGTAACAATTAAGTACATCATTCCTGCCAGACAACACTAATTCAAATCAATAAATTTTAAGGCTAATTTTTCCTTTGAACCAGAGTTGCTAGATTTACCAAATAGAAATAAAGGATACATTATTTAAATTTAAATTCAAATGGTTTCTAATTTGAATATAGATACAGAAAATCATATACCGTATATATTCACATATCATGCAACCTTTGAAGATCTAATTTTGAAGCTAATTTGACTACAGTAAATGGATATATAGTTTGGTCAATGAAGTAGCCAGGGACAGCAGTCCATACACTAATTTTATATTTTATGTATGATGCAACCCTCTTAAAATTAGCTTCAAAATTATGTCTTCAAAAGTCGCATGATACACAAGTATATATGGTAATTCTATGTGTTCCTCCTTAGCATGAACATTAAACCCTTAAAGGAATTATATAAACAAAAATGATATATCAGAGACACTGGTTTTTGTAAGAAAAAAAAGAAGCATACATAAGATGAAAGAAAGGGCAGATAGAGTTGGTGATAATGTTCTCACGTGTTTAACGTCTGCTCCAATGAAATAGAAAACCTTGTTAATTTTTAATCTTTTCATTTGTATCCTCTTATTTCTTTAAATAATGAACTGCATTCATACTTATAATTGTTATTGCAATATATATATATATATATATATACATACACATATATATACATGTATATATATATATATATATATA
>OZ038479.1:74457541-74627541 GCA_964036315.1 Acanthosepion esculentum | reverse complement strand
TATTATAATTGTTTTTTTTAGAAATATATAATCATCACAACACTGAAATTCCCATGTTTTAAAACTGAGACTTCAATTTAAATTCAATCATACCAATTAAACTTAAAATACAAAGTTCCGTTCCATTATCAAGCAATGCTAAGAAAATAAATATATATATATATATATATATATATATATATATATATATATATATATATATAGCCCGTTTTTCAGTTTTACTTTTTATCTATTATCATCATGAGTGGTAATAAAAATAAAACTAATTTTTGTCATTTTATGGCAGTCATATATATGATTGTCCATTTGGGCAGCAATCCTTCTTTTATACAGGTTTCATTAAAGACAATTGACGAGGCACTGCAATTAAACTTTATATATTTTCCTTGCATGTGTACAAGCGATTTCTTTTTTAATAGTTCTTACACACTTCATGTCCATAAAAGAAATCTCCTGTGTTCATACAAGGAAAAATATAATCAAAAGCTTAATTGCAGTGCCCTGTCAATCATCTTCAATGAAACTTTATATATATATATATATATATATATATAGAGATAGATATATAGATATAGATATAGATATATAGGGTGACCCAAAAAAACGGGAACTTTTTAACAATCCAATAAAACCAAAAGTAATGGAAGAAAAATATTTAATTCATAGTAATTGAAACCTTAAAACATGCCATTTAAGAAACAATGATGGAATTTTCATTTTTTAAAAATTATGTCCTGTAGATGGCGTCCTCCTATACGAATGCATTCTTGAAATCTGCTGTTGAGATTCCACATTGACTGCTGCAACATCTCTTCTGGGATACTGTGAATTTCATTCTTGTTACTAAAATGGCGAAATGTTTATTTGCTCAAGGTCACTGTCTCACAGTGTTGCCACTTGCTCATGTCTGGCAATATGCACTTAAAAAATTCCCATATTTTTGGGTCACCCTATATATATCAGGTGGCCTGACAATTGCATCTAGCATGAAACAGACTGTCGCCTCTAAGTGTTGACTTCTATGTTCACTTTTATATTTACACACGCTCTATCTCTGATATTGAGCACTTTATCCCATAAATATAGCACACCTTAAGACTATATTTCTTCATATATATATATATATATATATATATATATAGGTACATGACTGAGTGGTTTCATCATTAGCACTCCAACCATTACACCTGTTTGAATCTCACCAAGATTGATTAGCCATAGAGGCAACTTCTTGATAATATTGGCCTAGGGAGATGATCCCAGCATATGGCACCATTGGAAAGTGCCTGAAAACTACAGTTTGACCCAAACCTTGCATGTAAAATTGGGTAGACAAAACTGTTTGAAAGCCATCAATGGTTGTGCTAGCAGTTACAATTCCTTACTTAATGAGCATATAGATGCTCTTTAGCCTTGGATGGCAAAAAACAAATTCTCCTTCCCCCCAGCAGCCTAGCCACTTGCAGGGATGTATTGACTTAAAAGCTAATACTATTTACATTATTCGGAATATTGTCCTCATCTTTGTTGCCATATTTATTTCAATGTTTCGGCCATTGTACACTCCGGCCTTCTTCAGGTGGTTGTAATGTCAAATTGAACCCTTTATTTCACTCACTGGGGTTGACTGTCCTAGTCCAAATAATGTAAATAGTGTACTTAATACCTCATCTCAGAAATATAGACAGATACTAAAAGCTAACAATGACTAAAATTCTTAATAAAGTCATGTGAGTTTGCAATCTACTGCAGACAATCATCATGCAAAATAATGAATTTTTATATATATATATATATATATATATATATATATACATAAGTGACAAATTTTACATTTGTATTATTTCTATATATATGTAGGCAAATCACTGTTAAGTAGCAAGCTAGCATCTCAGATCTTTACTAATGAAGTGAGCTTGGTACTTCTTATTGGGCGCTCAAGAGTTGTGTCCTTGTGCCAGATCATGCTAAGTTTAGTAAATAATTCTATTGTGGAAATAATAAATTTATTTTTATATATACTTTCAACAAATATAATCTCTCATTTCAGTTCCTTTTCAGACTCTGGATAAATAATAAAAATGTCTCTTGAAAAATTTAGTCCTTCCCAACAAAAAAGTTTAGTGCATGATTTCTAACTTTCAAATCTTATAAAAATAAAATAATTCAAATGATCAACTGAACAGTCTTCATTAGGTATCACATCAACCATTGTCATCAGTATTAATAGAACTATCTGTTTATTCTTTCGGTTGTGTTTGATTTGGGGTTTTTCATCTTTCTATATGCATATATTTATATGTCTAAGAATTTTAAACAAAACAAAAAAACAGTATAAATTATATAAACAGGAGGCAACCAAAACTGGAACCCTCTTACTATTTCTGCTATTATCCAATCCATTTAAAATTCAACTTATTCCCAAATTTCTTTTCAAGATATGTATATATTTATACAACTTTCAGAGATCATAAGGAAACCAACAGCACTATTTCTTTATCAACTAAAGAAGTGAAACTATAAAATTCCAAATATATGATTATTGACTTAATATTTATCTGCCAACTTTTTGGTTTATTATTCTGAATGAAAAGTGAAAAAAAAAAAAAAAAAAAAAAAAAAAGAAGAAATCTATTATTTTTACTAAAGTTTTCATTTTTGAATTTCTCTTACAAATTTCATTTTAAACGGGTAACTCTTCAATGATCTTCAAGATCTTCATTAGCCAGAAATCCTACTTTAAACACGCACACCCAAATTACAATCTACAAACACATATAAAGTCTATACATATGTGCAATCACACACGCAACCTGATTCTACACACACGCAAACAAACATTTTCTTGCATAAAAATGTTGTTGTTGTTGTTAAATTTTGTTAAATCAGACATTTTCTCAATCAGCTGCTATGCTACAAATTCTAACTTCAAAAAGATTGATACTGGTTTTACTAAAATTCCTGTGGTAAGTGAAAAAACTCACTGAGCATATAGGATGAGGCAAAAGTTTATATATATATATATATATTGATCAATTGATTGATTTGTTTTTTACAGGCTGATAAACCAGAAAATATTTTTAAGTTGTAAGTATTTTTGGAACGATAATAATTCCAACTAATTAACCCATAGCTGGGGAGAGAAGAGGTGGATTCATACCTTTCCCAAAGGTATTTGCACATAAGTCAGTATAACAAACCCAACACTTCATAATTATCTATGAGAGGGTGCTGAAAGGTTTTTCGGCACAAGCAAGAAGGAATTCTTGAAAAACTCTGATGGTTAACCATTTAGTCAGATTTTGGGTGCATGACCAAGTGGTTAGAACACTCATTTTATGGCCATAAGACCTGGGTTCGAATCTCATCATGGTTGATTTGTCAGACAGGTGACTGACTTGATTATATCGGCCTGGGGAGGTAATCCCAGCATGTGTCACCTTTGGAAAGTGCCTGAAAACCACACCACTGTTAACCCAAACCTTGTGAGTGAAACTGGGTGGACATAATTATAGATGGTCATAGCGATGAGTATGCTGAATACTGGGTTCGTCAAAAAAATTGAGCACACTAGATTATGTGCTCCCTCCCAGAAACTGTAACTAAGGAACACTTAGCATAGTTGCAGTATAAAATACAGTGGGTTGAGCGGGCATCTGTAATGAGGATTTGCTCATCATCCTGGTAGATGGGTATTCTCAGAAATGAGTAGCAAACCATATATATATATATATATATATATATATATATATATATATATATATATACACAATAGATGGTGGCCTGATGATTGCATCTTGCATGAAACAGTCTATTGCCTCCAAGTGTTGACTTCAATGTTCACTTTTATATTTACATACGCTCTATCTCTGATATTGAGCACTTTTACCCATAAATATAGCACATCATAAAACTATATTTCTTCATATATATATATATATATATGTATATTTGAAGATATTTTTAAAGGTACAAAATTTTATTATGGCGATAAAGGTATTCAGCTTAATATTACTAGACATATTAAAATGCGCGAAGCAACCGGTTTCGCTTCCGCTCATCAGGCTTGCAACGGGAGATTTTAATTTAAAAAACAGAAAATGTACACTAAAAAGAATTGTGTAGGGGAGGAAAAAAAAAAAAAAAAAAAAAAAAAAAAAAAAAATGAGCAAAAGGAGCTAGAGGCAAATGACAGCGAGCCCCAACAAACACTCACGTTGTTTACACAAGGAAAGTTTGCGGGACCCGATGTAAAGTGCCTCAGGCACCTTCAGGTGAAATAAAGAGTGTGACCGGGACAATACGGTGAACCGGTCAACACTAAAATTCACTGCACACGATCTGCTATTTAATAAGTGCTCATATATGTGTATATATATATATATATATGTCATTCGCAGACAGTACTGTTTTGCTGTATCACCGCTCCTCATTGTAACTAGACAACTGAAAGCTGAAAGCCAGGATCAAAACCCAACCGATTTTATGTCAGTCAGAGTTTCTACCCCTAAGCCATCGGCACTCGAAACTGATAATTCTAGCATATTGCATATTGTTTTTACGAATGTAAACAAATGCCAGTCAGCTATAGTGCTCGTATTCATTTTACCGGAGAGCTTTGCGTTTTATCATAGGTGTTTGCTGTTTGTAGAATTAGGCTGTCTCTCAAGAGTGCTCAATTGAAATATATTATCAATATTATATATATATTATATATGTCATTCGCATATATATATATATACATATATGTACTGAAGATAATGTAATAAAATAAGCTTTTGCCTCATCGTATATGCAAGTATATATAAGTATAAATTGCTGGCGGTTTTCTTTTCATACAGACAGATTACAAATATAACAATTGTACCCATTAATAAATTTATTATATATTTTTCTCACCAGTTTTTTTACAGCACAATGAAGATTGGTGGATTGATATTCAATCTGCCCATTGAAATAAAATGCTAAAAAAAATACGATAAAAAGTAATGAAATAATTGTCGCATAAAGTCATTAAAATGAAATAAACATATTTTATCTATGTATGAATGTGTGTCTATCTGTATGTACATATATGTTATTACCGCAAACCTTATTTTTTAGTGGGTACTCATGTTTGAGTTGACGTCCCTGTTATTTTAAACAATGAAATTAATGTCAACTGGCTGGGAAACTGAGAAATCCTTACTGCCGAAAAATATGCTTACCCACAGGAATTCAGCCTGTATTCCCTTTTTTTCCTGTTAGGAAGCATATTTTTCATTAGTACGGTCTTCTCAAGTTTTACACTGGTCGACATTAATGGCACCATTTAAAATAACAGTTATGTTAATTCAAGAATGTGGGCCTACTTAGAACAATTCTGATAGTAATAAGAAATAAGGTCCAATTAAAAAAAAATTCTATTAAAAAACACACACACACACACATATATATATATATAATTATTTATTTGAATATTACAACATAAATATATATATATATATATATATATATATATATATATATATATATGTATCATTCACAGACAGTACTGTTTCGCTGTATCACAGCTCCTCAGTGTGACTAGACTTCCGAATGCCTCAAGCCAGGATTGAAACTCAACTAATTTGGTGTCAGCCAGAGCTATCTTCACTCGGTAGAGTTACACAACTAAATCTAGTGTATTGTTTTTACAAATGCAAACAAATGCCAATCAGCCAAAGTGCTCCATTCATTTTACTGAAGAGCTTTGCATTAGTGAAGGTGGCTGTTGTTTATAGAATCAGCTTATCACTCAACAGTGCTCAATTGAAATGTATTTTCAAGAGCTAAATTATGTCATTCACAGACAGTACTGTTTCGCTGTATCACAGCTCCTCAATGAGACTAGACATCCAAATGCCTCAAGCCAGGATCAAAACCCAACCTATTTGGTGTCAGTCACACTTTCTACCACTCAGCTATCTTCATTCGATAGAGTGAAACAGCTAAATCTGGTGTATTGTTTTTTACGAATGTAAACAAATGTCAATCAGCTGGAGTGCTCCATTCATTTTACTGAAGAGCTTTGAATTAATGCAGGTGGCTGTTGTTTATAGAATTAGCGTATCACTCGACAGTGCTCAAAAGGGCTACCAAAAAGTTTAGAGAATTTAAGGCTTCAATCAAGAATTAAAAAGATATAAGAAATGTGCAGTGAGACATGGAAACTGTTCAGTCATTAAACAGATGCACAAATTCATCAGTCTATTTAAATTCATATTATTTATTTAAAGTTTTGGGTAGCAACGTGTACATATAGATGCCAGTGGCGAAGGGTCCATGCCTTAGATTTTTTCCAGGGTAAATTTTTGTGTAATAAAAAAAATAATTATTGATAATGTTTCTAAATTGTCCATTCTTTCATTTCTTAGGATACATTGTGAACAAGCAATATTAGTAGAATAGTGTAAGCAGAGAAGGCCTTTGCTTCTGTATATCCCATCTGCACCAACCAGTTCTATGCACAGAGAACTGAATTAAAGAAGGCCAAGTGACTGAGAAAAGAATTGAAAAAAAAAAAAGCAGTGAAGTTAGCTTCATCTTCCTGTTCTCAAAATGAAGACAGATTGAATAATTTCATTTCCATTTCCATGAAGAGAAACCTTTTTGAAGAAGTTGAAAGTAGGACATGGTGCTGGGCTTTCTACATACAACAAAGTCATCAATGAATTTACCAAAAAGAAATGAAGAATTGAACTAATATACAAATAAATAAATGAGTTTTAAACACGTTATTATTTACAGTATTTACATTAGTCGGACTATTGTCCTCATCTTTGTCGCCATATTTGTCACAACGTTTCGGCCGTTGTACGCTCCGGCCTTCTTCAGGTGGTTGGAATTTCGAACTGAACCCTTTTTGTGACAAATATGGCGACAAAGATGAGGACAATAGTCCGACTAATGTAAATACTGTACATAATACCTCATCTCAGAAATATAGACAGATGTTATTATTTGTTGATTTTATTAGATTCTTAGATTTCTCTTCTAACCTTTAACAGTCATCATGGACTGCATGTCTCAAATGCAAAGTTAGTCTTTGTCACTGATTGATAGATACATAGATACATAGATACATACATACATACATACATACATACATACATACATACATACATACATACATACATACATACATACATACATACATACATACATACATACATTCATTCATTCATTCATTTCTATATAACATGTATAAAATACATGTATAGAGGCACATGTGTATATCCCCACCAAATATATGATAAATATTACATCAAGTATAATCTGGTAAATAATCAAAAACAAAAAACTTTCTGTGATAGTTGATACACTGATAGTTACTGAATTTCTGGGTTAAATATATATTATTATATTATGTAATATTAAACTGTATATTCATCCAAAAGGAAGCTGTCATTAACTACCTCTGCTTATATAATTTCAAACCTTTTATCATTAATTTGAATAAAGAAAATCAGATCCCTAAAGAGGATCAGAGATTGCTTGTTGAAATGTTAAGGACTTTTAATTTTCCTTTAGGATTAGTCAACAGTTGAAATATTTTCCTCATAAAATGTATTCATTGATTCTTTTCAAAGTTGTTATTTAACTGACTCCATGACAAAGATGGGAGATAGATACATTGATTCATTTGTTTCTACCCTATTCTTTTAACCCATTGTACCTGATAGGTCATGTGTGAAAAAAAAAGAAAACTCATACTCATGGCATTTTAGCCATATATAATCTGATCTGAAATAATTCAATGGGTGAGCACAAAGAAAATTAATTTATCTGAAATTTATTTGTTAGTATTAAAAATATTCATATTAATTTTAATTTTGATGAATTTGTTCTTTAAAATGTTTTCATGTTTAAAACTAATTTGATTCTTGATAATTGTGGTGTAATATTTTCTCCTTTTTTTTCAACCCAGCAATACTTTTTTTTCATGCAAGGCAATAATGCCACTCAGATGCATGGGGCTACTGGGAGTGATAGAGAACACGATTTTAGAAGGAACTGGAAACCCAATCCTAAATAGGAAACAAGGGATAAACCTCAACTCCTGTTCAAAAGACTGGAGAGATGTGTAAAATGGCTGATAGGTGAATCTATTATACAATAGTAGACCTCATTTAACACACAAAGATAGATATATATATATATATATATATATGTGTGTGTGTGTGTGTGTGTGTGTGTGTGTGTGTGTGTGTGTGAGTGAGTGTGTATATATATATATATATATATATATATATATATATTGGTGTAGTGTAGGTTGCCAGTGCCTGGTGCAAGACAAGTATTGCATGCCCTAACCAGTTTGTACTCCCTTACACCTTACTTGTGGTAACATAACTTGGCAACAGTATTTCAATAGATCTTAATCTAACAATTGGATTATTACATCCACAAGCAGCAACAAAGGCCACAACATTTTATTTACAGTACTTTCAAAGTCATCCAATGTCAGCTTGAATGTGTAGGGTTTCATTAAGATCCAGAGGAATCTTCAGATATTTCTGACCTAATGCCAGTTCCTTTTCAAAACAAAATGAAGTTCAAATTTTGCCTAGCCATCACTGGAACAGCCCAACTCGGCCAGTTCCTGTGATTCCATCCTCTATGTCCCTAGTTTCCACCTGTAATTTTCCTGTCTAATGAAACCCCTGAAAGCAGCGTTTAATTGAATAACTACTCACATTTACTGAAGAACTGTACATGGGAAAAGGCACACTATTTTTATTTTTTTTATTATTTTTATCCATTTTTTTTCTTTTCTTTTTTACCCATAAGAATTTTCTGCCCAGGGCTAATGGCTATGCTACACCACTATATGTCTGTGTGTGTGTGTGTGTGTGTGTGTATATGTATATATATATATATATATATATATATATATATATATATATATATGAGAAAAATATATGACAAAGTGGAAAAAGTTTTCTTGGGACATATTTCATCTTTTATCAGACTAAATGCATCACAAGAAAATGTTTCCACTTTGTCATACATTTCTTACCCAATATTGTCCCTGATATATAAAAATATATCCTTATCTCATAAATAAATATATATATATATATATATATATATATATATATATATAATCAAATAAGGAACAAGTAGGAAAATCTTTATATATTTGACATGTTTCTCTATTTAGCTTCATCAGAAATTTTAAGAAGTGGAATAATGTAGAGTTATATTGAAATTTTTAAAAATTCTGCTTCTTTTTGTTTTTCTTTGATTTTCCTACTTGTTCCTTGTTTAATGATTCTGTCAGATTTTATCCGTATTTTTAACTAATATATACACATACGCATACACATTTGGGAGATTAAACAAAAGTCTGGGGAACTCAAAACACAAAATGGATCTCTCAGATAATGAATAAATTTGCAGAAACTGAAATTATTTATTTCCTTGTAGGATGATTTGGAAAGAATGTATGCAGTGTACAATAAAAAAACTAAAAAAATCTTGACAGTTTGAAACAGATTGATTAATCTGTTCAAATTTAATTAAATTTTGGGTAGCCCTGTGTGTGTGTAAAAATTTCAGTTTTGCCAAATCATCACGATTTTTAATAATTAGTCATGCTGACAATCCAT
Source organism: Acanthosepion esculentum (assembly GCA_964036315.1). Classification (NCBI taxonomy): domain Eukaryota; kingdom Metazoa; phylum Mollusca; class Cephalopoda; order Sepiida; family Sepiidae; genus Acanthosepion; species Acanthosepion esculentum. The sequence continues at coordinate 74,617,909 of OZ038479.1, read as the reverse complement.
CATATCAATATTTTCATTTTTTAAAAAAACTGCTTGCAAACATTTAGCGTAAATACTAATCTATTAGGCTATCTACTTCCAGGTATTTATTGTGTCTAAGGGGGTCTAGTGGCCCGGATGAAATCACAGGTGACTGAGGCTGCCACCATCTATCAAGGTAAACCACATATACAGTTGGCATGAGAATAATAAGAAGAAAGAAGAACAATAACAATGGTGATCATTAAAACCTTAATCTCAATTATGATTACAGTGGTACAAGTATTAACTGCCGCTCTATAATTTGGTGTTGTCTCCTGGGTTGCCATAAGAGAAACTGCCCCAGCCGCCGCCTCCTCCTCCTCCTTTCCACATCAACTCTGAACTCTACATCAAAATCAAATTTTTAAAATCCATTTTCTGTAATATGATAAAACATTTATTTTTCTCCTTCAACCGCCCATTTACTATTTTTCCGATGTCAACGCAATCAGAAAAAAAACATTTTTTTTTTGGCCATTGACTCTACACTATATCAAAAAAAAAAAAAAAAAAAAAATTCTTATGTCTTTGAATATTGCAGAAACATATATATATATGCGAGGTGCTATCCAAAAGTTCAAGGAACTTCAGTGTGAAATGGGTTCTTTGAAGACATAAAAAAATTATAGATTATTTTTTATTTTCAGGTAGAGTGATTTTAAAAGATGAGTCAGTCAAACATCTTGTAAAAGCCAGATAATTTGACAGATGAATTGATTGTTTAATCTGTTCCAATTCCCTAAACCATTGAGTAGTACCTCGCATATAAAGAAATACTTAGAGAAAAATGGGCACTGCCAGGTTATCAAAGAAGCCCCTAGATGTACCTCTTGATGAACTGCCAGTAACAGTAACTGGTCATTGGGGTGTTGTCTCCATAACCTAACAAGGTTAAGGAATTTGCACAAAGAAAATTACATACCTATATTTCATGGCATGAATAAATAAAATTTCTATTGAAAATAAATGAAGATATATAAAATGTATGCACAAAACAAAGAAAATGAAAATATTTACAAAAAAAGAGTAATTTATGACAGTCTACCTCCTCATGGTCAATTATTGGCAAGACGCACACCAACATTTTTGCGCACCAAAAATTAAACAATAAAAAAAAACAAATGACAATGAAAGAGATGAAAAAGAAAACTGAAGATAAATATATGAACAAAAAAAAAAAGAAAAACAAAAAAAAAAGAATTTTAATCATTTTTTTTAATGTTTTTTATTCTCAAATCCCAACAGACATTGAAAAACAAAAAAATCTTAAGAGGAAACATCTTTTTTCCTTTATTTACTGGTCTCATCTGTTTTTCCAGAGATCGTGTTGATGATATACAGTTTTTAAATCAATTCTCTCTTTTCTTTTTTCTTCCTTTTACTTTCCTATTTTTTTTTTTTTGTTTTCTGCCTTTTTAATGTGTTGATAATAAATTATTATTTCCATGATTCCAATCTGATGCAGCCATATTGTTTTTTTATTTTATTTTATAAAAAAAAAAAAATGGAGAAAAGAAACAAAAGCCAAAAAATAATTATGGGCTAGTTTTGGTCTTCATTGTTTTACTGATGCCTCTTTAAAACTGTTTTGACAGCAACAGTAGTATTTTTAGGTCACATAAAATAAATAGTTCTTTTTTTTTTTTAAATATCTAGAGACAGATTTTACAGAAAATAACTTGTAAAATATCTCAGAGGATTGCAAAAAGCTAATTTTAGCAACATAATCATATTAACCAACTTGTCCCATACTATATAACAAAAACAAAAATGTTCATTTGAAATTGTTAGTCATAAAAGATCTGTTGTAAATGTTAATTTCTATAGTTTCTATTTCTGTCAGAAAAATTCAAAATAAGACTAATAATGCTGTCAAAAGTTCTTAAAGAGGTGTATTCAAGGCGGCACTGGTTTGCCAAAAAAAATAAAATAAGAGAAATTTTCTTTTTTCTTCTCCACCAACATCACTTTTGCGTTCTTCAATTAGAGATTTTATTAGTGCTATTAAGATTTAAAATAAAAAAAATACTGATTTCTTCTTTTTTTTTTTTTAATTTTCCTTTCATTTTTGAATAGAAAAGAAAGAATATAAAATGGCAAAAAAAAACACAGTGAAATCTTCTCAATTTATTCTTTCTTTGTTCTACCGTTTTCGGCTTTTGCGTATTATGCTTCTTCAAGTCTGGGCAAAATAATTGCTTCATCGACCAAGGTTCATTATCTTGCGAAGAAGAAGAAGAAGAAGAAGAGAAAAAAGTAGAAGGTGACTCGGCAGATGTGCAGGAATGGGTAGAAGGGGGGGTAGCAAGCCGATAAACCCCAGTCTAAGCCGAAGGAAGTGGTTGCAGAGACAAAGAGCATCACCATAAAATAAATCTTTCTTCCAGTTCTTTGGTTTAAGAATCTAGGTCACAAACGAACACACGTACACATACAGACAGACACACACACACCCACACACAGTTTCTAACTGACCATACCTATAATTTTACTTGCATTTTTACTAATAAAAAAACCACACATTTATTGCTACACATCAAGTGACCACATTAAGGCACAGCAACACAACACACTTACAGAATGAAACAAAGACATACTCTTTAGGTGATCACACAGACACATTTAAATTTACATTCACCATACACACATATGAGTAAACAATCTCACTCATACATTTAAATTGATTTCAAATAAACACACAAACATACACTCTATATAATTTATATATATATATATATAATAAACAAACATAAGCTTTGTTATTTTACATTGAGCAGTTTTAAAATAAAATAAAAAATAATTATAATTTAAGCTCTACTTCTGTATGGAGCACTGTTTTTTAAAAATAAAAATAAAAATGCTAAAGATCTCTGGATTATTTACCTAACGTGTTCTTTCTTATTTTTCTACATACCTACACACATATATATATAAATTATATATATATATATATATATATATATATAATGAGAAACATATAAATAAATACTTTCACAAAAAACACCCAATTTTTTTCTTTTAATTTGCAACTTTTCAGTTGTTTTAACCATATTATATATATATATATATATATATAGAGAGAGAGAGAGAGAGAGAGAGAAAGAGAGCGATAAGAACTGATAATCCATGAGATTTTTACACTCATATATGAGTAGGCACACTATTTATTAAACAGTATATTTATTTTTGACTACCATCCTGAATGTTCAAGAAATCCTATTAAAGAAAACATTTGCACAATCTGTCAGGATATGTACCTACGCCTCTCAAAGCAGAGGGAGTTACTGTTAGCCCAGCACGCCTTAGCCAACTTGGCCACAAAAAACAGTTAATCAGACATGGCCCAGAGAGTGCAAATTTTTCTTTATTAATAGGACTTCTCAAACATCCAGGCCGATAGACAAAAATAAATAAATATACTGTTTAATAAATAAATAAAGCATTTACTCAAATATGAGTATCCACTGAAAATAATGTTTAAAGTGATAAATAAATATTATATATATATATATATATATATATATATAGTCAAACATAGAGAGCTAGACAAACCTACCAAGGTTTCACCTAAGCGGATCATCAGGGAAAGCTTTCCCTGACAATCCACAAAGGTGAAACCTTGGTAGGTTTGTCTGGCTCTCTAGGTTTGACTAGGTCTGCTCTACTTTGTATTGAGCACCTTTTTAGTTAGTTGATTACTCGTATCAGGGTTTTTTTCTTTGGGCTTTGGACCTGCATGTTGTACGATTATTTTCGACAGACATTCATGTTCATAGTTCTTTCTTTTTTTTAAACCTTTTTTCCTTCGATATTGATTTGATCATTGGCAAATCAAGAAACCGAAGGTTTTCCAAGATGAGTGTAGCTACCTATATATATATATATATATATATATATATATATATATATATATATATATATGTAAGCAAATGTGTGGATGTAGATCCGACAGTATGATGAAAATGTGGAAAAGACAAAGCAAAATCCGAATATGTGAGTTTACTGTTTTTATTCTGAAAAACAGTAAACTCACATATTCGGATTTTGCTTTGTCTTTTCCACATTTTCATCATATATATATATATATATATATATATATATATATATATATATATATATATTTATATATAAATATATAAGTAAAGACAATCCTTAAAAATCCATTTTGATTATAATTTATTTCATGAATATATTTAAATATTCAACTCTTCAGTTTTTTTAGAAATGAAATCAAGTACTTTTGATCCCCTATGAGATCACCCTCAGGAGTGAATGTTTATATTATTCAATAAAACATGTTCATATATATATATATATATATATATATATATATATATATATATATACACGTCTGTTTCATATATATATATATATATATATATATATATATACACACGTCTGTTTCATATATATATATATATATACATACACGTCTGTTTCATATATATACATACATACACGTCTGTTTCATATATATATATATATATATATATATACACATACACGTCTGTTTCATATATATATATATACATGTCTGTTTTATATATATACATGTCTGTTTCATGCTGGACGCAATCGTCAGGACTGACGATTGCATTCAGCATGAAATAGACTGTCACCTCTGAGTGTTGACTTCAATGTTCACTTTTATATTTATATTTACATACGCTCTATCTCTGATACTGAGCACTTTATCCTATAAATATAGCACACCTTAAAACTATATTTCTTCACACACACACACACACATATATATATATATATATATATATATATATATATATATATATATATATATATATATATATATATATATTATATAAATATATATTACTTCAAGTGTTATTTGTAGTTTGAAGGAATAAAAAATGTTGAGTTAGAAATAAATCCATTCTTCAGAAATATATATATATATATATATATATATAGTGTTTATCTGGGTAGCAATTTTTCAATTATGCAAGCTTGATTAAAAAATAATGTAAGTTCCTTGTAGATTATTTTTATTTGCTGTTTTAATGTTTCTAATAATTTTTTTTTCCAGTTCATATTTATAAATATTTTACATCTGGCTTGCCCATGTTCTCTCTATGATTATATATATATATATATATATATATATATATATATATATATATGTATATAAATTCTATCTTTAACAAAGTAGGCATGAAACCTCTAACTAGGTTGTAGGTAGATTAACATTATGGCTGACCATGACATCATTATTAGGACTCACATACTTAAATTTATACAATGAGACATGTTCGTATGTGAAAAATTTTTACACATAAATTTACACACCTTTGTATGGTGTAACAGGCTCCATACATATTCACAATATTGCCTACACAATCAAGATATATCAACATGCACACATAAAATATATAAACACATTTAAATTTACACCCAGAGAGATGCATGCCAAGATTATTACAAAGCAATATAAACAATCAAGCTGACTTTTATACATTGTACCAAAGTCTCAGTGATCATTCCTTTGCATTCTGATTTCTGCGACAGACAAAAAAGCCATCAACAAAACGGAGAAAAAGAAAGAAAGGTTGAAGACAAAGTAAAGATGTGTGTTGGGAGAGAAAGAAAGATGAAAGTCAAGAAAAGCAGAAGAGATTAAAATTAATGATGAGACATTATTGCCATAGATTAACCGACCATTTTGAAATAGTTTATTCACTTAAGAGTTAAATTCATTGGGAAAGAAATAATGTTTGTATCCCCTGTTAATAGTGGCAAAGAGCAAACATATAATTTTAATAAATATATATTATAGATAACAATTTTTTCTCCCACTATGCATGCAGAAAACAAACAAACATGTATATGCATTTATCAGTGTGTCTATATATGTGTGTGTGTGTGTGTGTGTATGTAGGATTAATACAAATATAAACTTTAGTCACTTAGCAGATTGATGTTATTCAGCACCTCTACTTCAGAGTTTTTTAGACGAACCTTTGTGACATCATTTGGTCCACTTGTTGGGAGGTATCAACAATTGCCTGTTGATTTTCCTCATTTTTATTATTTTTATATTAAGTTAAAAAAGATTTTTGGCAAAATCTATGACGAAGTGGAATTTTCTTTTTTATTCACAGGTTTTATCCTTTGGGACTTCAACAGACTAAAGTGATGTTTAAGCTAAGCTGATACCACTACACATGCACCTGAAGTAGAAGGAATGCTGAAATTATAAATTAAAAAAAAAAAAATGACATGATTGATTACTTAGAACATTTGCTTTCCAAGCATAAGCCCTCGGTGTGAATCTTGATTTATTAGGAAGTTCAAATTCCTTTATAGATATATGCAATATATATTTATATATTTTGTGTGCATGTTGATATATCTTGATTGTGTAGGCAATATTGTCTAGCTGCACTAGTAGAGAGGTCTGCATGGAAAATGAGAGTAGCCTGCCATTACACACACACACACGTTTTTATTAATCTAATACAAACCCACAAATGTTGGCAAACCAATGAGGATAAAACTTACTACGTAATGATAATACTGGAGTAATTATGACCTCACTCTCTTTATATATATGTGCATATACCTTCACAGATGTTATCAGTCTGAGGAGGTGATCTCAGCATGCTGCACCTTTGGAAAGTGCTTGAAAACCATGTCATGCATTGACCCAACCCTTGAGAGTGAAATTGTGGAGACAGGGCTGTTCAGAAGCCATTAAGGGTCATGGTATCATGAAGTCACAAGTCATCATCATGAATATGGATTTGAGTATAGTGGCATTGTTCAAACTGTTGATTATGACAGATTATGCACTCTCTCTCCCAGAAACTGTAACTAAGGTCTGCTCAGCATAGTTGCAGTATAAACCACAGGTGGGCTCTGTGAGTGTTGTACAAACACAAATGTGCCTGAACAGGCATATGTGACAGGAATTGTCTAGCTGCCCTAGTAGAGAGGTCTGCTTGGAAAATGAGAGTAGCCAGCCATTACACACACACACACTTTTTTATTAATCTAATACAAACCCACAAATGTTGGCAACCCAATGAGGATAAAACTTACTACGTAATGATAATACTGGAGTAATTATGGCCTCACTCTCTTTATATATATGTGCATACCTTCACACACACACACACACACATATATATACATGCATGCATACACACATACATGTACATATATCTATAGATATATGCAATCAAATACACATACACTATCTTGTCTGTATTTTGTGTATGCCTGAAATTAATGTTTGTTTTCAATAAATTTTACATTTAAACTATCAGGTCATCTCATAAATTCTGTCCGAATTTTGAATAAAGAAAACAAGTGACCAAATGTTACATTTAATTACAGATTCAATCAACAATGTATTTTCCCTGATTATCTATGACTTCCTTCCATCTATTAACAAGCTTACTAATTCCATTACTGTAAAATTCTTTTGGCTTTGATTCGAAGAACTCACAAATGTCAGTTTTAACCTCTTCCTGTGTTACAAAAGCTGTTTCTTGTAAATGATTCTGTAAGCTACGAAACAAATGGTAGTCTGAAGAAGCAAGGTCGGGAGAATAAGGTGGATGAGGAATTTTCTCCCAACCAAGTTCTTCGATCTTTTGTGACATGATTCTTGCTGTGTGTGGTCGTGCATTGTCCTGATGAAACATCACCCGTTTTCGTTTCACTAGAGCAGGTCTTTTTTTCCTCAAAACTTGGTTCAAACGCTCTAATTGCTGACAGTATATTTGAGCATTAATTGTTGCATTAGGTGGTAAGAATTCAAAGTGGATTATTCCTTGGCAATCCCACCAGATTGAAAGAAGAACCTTTTGCCCATGAAGTTCCCTTCTCGGCTGTGGCTGGGGTCCTACCCCTTTACCAAGTCACTGTCTATGACGCTTAACATTTCGATAAAAGATCCATTTTTCGTCACCAGTCACAAGTGCCTCAAATGATTCTTGGGTACTTCCATGTTAGCAGGGTTTTAATCAAACAAAATTTAATTTTATTGTTCTCTGAAATAAAATTTGATCAGTTTAAATGCATCTAAACATAAAAATAATGTTCAGCTCCATTAGACATTATAAAATACTCTTTAAATTTCGTTCATTTTAACAAAAAGTTAAAATTTGGACAAAACTTATGGGATGACCTAATATATTCAGTATAATAAAAATCAATCTGTTAATATATATATATATATATATATATATAATATATTATAATAATATTTTTAGTTTTTAAAAATATGATTCCTCCGCTACATAAGAGTTCTCATGTTTCAAAAGCTTTTGAAACATGAGAACTCTTATGTAGCGGAGGAATCATATTTTTAAAAACTAAAAATATTATTATAATATAAGCTCTACTTCTGTATGGAGCACTGTCCTTTTGAAAATAAAGCTAAATATTAAGGAACACCGGATTATCTACCTAACGTGTTCTTTCCTATTTCACTGCACACCTGCATACATATATATATATATATAAAAACCTTGAATAAGTTCTCGGTGATTTTTCATGAAAAGTAATGTTTTATTTACAAAAATTAGTAAGCAACATGTCACTGAGCATATTCTCCATTGCTCGCCACAACTTTTTCCCATCTTTCAAGCAGTATTTGAATTCCATGTCGGAAAAATGACATGTCTTTTGAGGCTAACCACGAGTTAACCCATTTTTTGGCATCTTCATAAAAATGAAAGTGCTGCTCAGCCAGGCCATATGCCGTCAATCGGAACGAGTGATAATCTGACAGGGCAGTGTCTGGTGAATGTGGCAGATGGCTAAGGACTTCCCATTTAAGCGTTTCCAAGTAGGTTTTCACCTGTTTTGCAACATGTGGCCTAGCATTGTTGTGTTGCAAAATCACTTTGGTGTGTCTCTGCTTGTATAGCGGCCATTTTTTTCTTCAATGCTCATCTCAAATGCATCAATTGTAGTCGATGGCAATCTCCTGTGATGGTTTTGTTTGGTTTGAGCAGCTCATAATAAACTACACCCAGCTGAACCCACCAAATGCAGAGCAGAAGCTTTAAACCATGAATATTCAGCTGATGTTGATGCATGGCCAGGCTTACCCCATGATCTATTATGTTTAGGATCATCATAGTGTATCCATTTTTCATCACCAGTCATGATACGATGTAAAAACCTTTTCTTTTCTGCCACTGAAGCAGCTGTTCACACGTGACAAGATGACATTCAATGACTCATGGCTTCAACTTGTACAGCACCCAATGTCCTTGCTTTTGAATCATTCCTAATACTTTCAAACATTTCGAAACTGTTGTGTGATCAACTCTTAATGATTGCGCATGTTCAGCTTATTCCTGACATGAATTTTCATGAAGTAATGCATCCAATTCTTTGTCTTCAAACTTTTTCAGTGTGCCAGAGCATTCTTTATCTTCAACATCAAAATCATTATTTTTTGAAGCATCTAAACCATTTACAGCGCATTGTTTCTGACAGAGCATGGTCACCATAAGTCTCAACAAGAATTGTGTGTGCTTCAGCTGCAGATTTCTTTTGAATAAAGTAGTGCAGTAAAATTCCCCACAAATACACTTTCTTTGGCACAAAATCCTACATGTTTAACACTATGAAAAACAAAGTTGTTTACACTTTGGCGAAATGACATACACTGAATTTCAAGCTTGCTTATAGTATTTCCTTATAGATGTGTTAACATCTGAAACTACACACATGCAGTTCTGGGAACGCCATCTGTTGGAAAACAGCGAGAACTTATTCAAGGTCCTAATATATATGTGTGTGTGTGTAAATGTATTTTAAACAAAAAAATTATTATTTTTCAACATAATTTTCTTTCTTGTCAATTTATTTAAATCAGTTGCAAATACTAACCACATAAATCAAATGTAATTCACTGAAGATTCCAGAGCAAAATTCAGCTAATAACTGTCAGGTTACAGACTTATTGATCCATACCCATGTGTGTTTGTGTGTGTGTGTATCTATATGTTTTATTGAATTGAACAGAAGAAAGGATGCTTATTAAGTCTAAGATTCCTCACATGAGATAAAGCATTTAATTCAACACCAGGATATGGCTACTAAATGGCTTAAGAGACATTCTTTGTCTGAATCAAACATGGCTGCTTAAGTATACACCATACACACACACACACACACACACACACACACACACACACACACACACACACACACACAGAGCAGATCAGAATGAGAAAATGGCAGATCCAAGTTCAAATTCCAGTTGGGTTTGTTACATTCGCTTACATGAAAATATACCTGGGGAAGGTATGAATCCATCTTTTCTCCCCCCCCTAGATACAGGTCAAATAGTAGCACAGATTGGGCTCTTTAGCCTTGATTGACAACCAATCTAAAAGAAGGACAACGCTGAATTCAAAACCTTATATAGTCCAGGCATACCACATACTATGCTTGATTGATTCATCAATTTGTTTTTTACAGCTTATAAACACTTTGTGAAACATATTTTTTGGATTTTGAGAATTGGATTGTCTGAATGTTGCATTAACAATTTATGAGAATTACAATGATTTTTCCAGATACAAGTCTTGCTATTTAAGCTGGGTGGACGTGATGGATTCATACCTTTCTTAAGGGTATTTGTGCATCAGTGAATGTAATGAACCTGACTGGAATTCAAACTCTGAAACCGTTTTTCATTCCACCACTTGCATATATGAGGCAACAATTGATAAGATCATGCCATTCACAAAGACTATAATATTAATTGTAATTGACCTATGACTGCATTGCTGTATTATCTCTATCTATAAAAGGCAGGATGTGTGTGTGTGTGTGTGTGTAACGAATGCACAGCCGCAATTTTCGACGGATTTGCACCATGCTCCAAGTTAGCAGAAAGGCCAAGACCAACATTGCATTTCCCAACTCCCATCGATACTGGAAATAATCGATTTTTTCATTCTTCTACGGTAGTTTTTATGTAGTTTGCAGCCATTTTCTACTGGCCAGCATGAGAGCCAACAGCTGACTGACACGAATGTTAACTAGCATACTAGCATGCAAAAAAAATCGATAGCTGCATTCGTCACAAGTGGGAAAAATTTAAATCTGCTTGGCACTTTACTCCAATTGGCTCATTAACTTGCTTAAACTCAACGTTGATTCTGATTCTGCAGAACTGGGTTGGGTGTGAAAAAGTATTTGTTGTTAACATTCTTTTTTCATTCGTTTTTTCCAGTTACGAGTCCTTTTTTAAAGCTGATCGTTTTGTGTTCATTTTGTTTAGTTCTTTTTTCGTAACAGATTTAATGTTTAGTATAGAGCTTAGAAAAAATTTGCAGTGTGAGATAGGCAAGAAGTAAGGCATGTAGCATGGCAAAGGGCACTCCTTTAAAGGCAAGGAAGGGCAAAAATATTTTAAGTCAAGTGATAGCGATTGCTGTATGAGTCGTACGATTTTTGAATCAAGCACGGGCAATGCCGGGCCATGCTGCTAGTTATTATTAATAATAATAATAATAATAATAATCCCCTTCCTTATTAATGCACTTAATCCAGTGATGAATATTAATGCAAATTTCTGATCAAAATTCAGCTATTAAATTGTCAGAGTATGGACATCGATTTACTCTCATTTGAGAGTAAATGGAAAAATTTGTGCTTCATGTCTAAAGGTTAAAAAATATAAAAGAATGTTATTTTTAATGCTATTCTAATTTCAGATTTTTTAAAATTTTAATGACTTTATTTATCATCCGTGTTTATAAGGTAAGTTTTCTTCTTGACTCAATAAGGTGAACAATTGATTTATAACAACTTAAGAGCGAATCTTTTCCTTCTGTTTCTTTAGCATATATAGACAATCAGTTTTGTTTGTATGTTTTTTGGCTCATGTTCCATCTACCAGGCATTCTGCAAAACAAAGAATCCACTTAGTTAACATTAAAGAGGTTCCTGCCGAAAGAGAAAACCCAGCAAGAATTTTACAAATGCTATTTCATAGAATACATAATCTGAAAAAAGCACCTCTAATCTGAAGATGATAAAATCCAAAGGCTTTTGGAAATAGTAAAAACGGTACAACTCCAATAAAGACGAGAAAATGGAAGAAGTAAAAAATAGAGAATGAGATCAATGAATAAAAGGTAAGAGATAAGTATTTTTCTTTTAAAAAAAACAAACAAGTTTCGTAAAACTAATTCAATTGTTTTGTATCAGAAAAAAAAAGTATTTAATAAGCAGATAATAAATAGCAGCCATCTTGAATCCTACTGCTTTCCTACTGCCACCTTGCAGCAGTAAATGAAACACTAACTTGATTTTCTTTTTACCCAGGGAAAAGATTTTGTCCAGTTTCCTGAGATGAGGTGAGCCTCTATGTCCTCGTTATTTGCATTATTATATTTTTATGGGATATAAAACCCATCACCTTTTTAAAAAAATATATAACAAATAATATCTCCCAGATTCTATATGCAAAGTTGAAGTGATGTATCTAGTAGGCTAATATTTACCAAGACAATATCTACTACCAGTATTTATATCTAGCCTGACCCCATAAGCCTACATTAAAAAAATATAACAAAATGGTGGATCATATATGCCACCATATACTGGTTTTCTATTGTTGTACTCAATAAACTTTTTCAAGTATTGGCCACAGTTCTGGAAAAATTTCAAATACTATCAACTTATGAAGACATCAGAAACCAATGTAAAGTATTTCTATCAACAAGATAAAAATGATGCCTGATACAAGACAAAATTTTTCATTCTTTACATTATTTACATGTAAACTATTATCCTCATCTTTGTTTTTTTATCACAACATATTAGCTGTTGTGCTCTCCAGCCATTATCCAGTGCTTGTCAATCTGGATAACTTTCAGGGGATTTTGAACTGAACCCTTTATTTAATTTACAAGGAGTACAAGCAATAACAGTGGAACCTTTCATTTGGAATGCTGCTGTCAAAGTAAATGGATAGGTTTTAATAAAAAATAAATAAATAAATAAAAAAAATGTGTTTTTTCTATAAATATTTTCATGCTAACTATACTAATGAACTTTCCTTTTTGGTACCTCAACTTTATGAATTTAAGCATGATACTAAATTGGCAGCTATGCCTCATCATCATTCAGTTGAAGTTGCTAGATGCAACCATCAGTTCTATGCTAACAGTTTCTTCTCTTGCACTTCTCACCTGTGGAACTCTCTGCCAGAGTCTTGCTTTCTAGTTAACTTTGATCTTCAAAAATTTAAATGCAATGTCAATCATTATCTTTTGTCTTCTCAATTCCTGTGCTTTTATTGTATTCTCACCTTAATGTTTTTCTTTCTGAGGGTTCTGAAATAAAGTGAGTTATTAGCCATTTCCTTATAAGGAAATATTTGACCTTCATTGGCCAAACAGCAAGTACTACTTTATTAAATTCTTCTCTTAAAATAATTATTCAGGAAAATAGAGTATTGATGAAGGTTTCCCTCCTAACCTTTTATTTGAAGTAGTGCGGAATGTCAACGTCTTGATTATGTCATTATTTTCTTTTCAAGTTACATGTGTTATCCATTTTAAATGTTGAAAGTCCTCCAGTGATGTGGTTTCTGTTATTTGGAACAGTTCTTTGTTTGTGATTCTGTAGTACCAATCAGATCAGGTCAATAAGATCAAATTGGCAGCTGATCACAAAAATGGTCTACAATCTGTTGTTAACTGGAGCAAGGAATGATTTGTTAATTTTAATGTCTCCTAAATGAAACTGTTTTTGTACTTGTTTGATTTTGATATCTCCGATTTGTAATTTGCATCATTGATAAAACATAGAAAAGGTGGGGTGGGGTGGTGTTCTGTGAGTCTTGGTGGAGCTAAATCCAATGTTGAGTTTTAAAGATTCCTGATTCAATATTTTTTATCTGATCCTCTCATAAAATCCTATCATAATGAGAGAATCCATTTTCCTTTCCATCAACATGGCTGATGCTAAATTTCAGGAGAGTAACTCATTGTGCCTTCTCTGGTTAACGTTGACATGAAGTGGAAAGATTTTATTGAGTCATTTGTTACATTTGCTGCTAGGAAAGTTAGTCTGCTATATCATGCCAGGCAATTTTTCTTGTTTTTCTTACACATTTACAAGTCTACCATTCATCCATACATTAAATATTGCTGCTACATCTGGTCTGATGCTTGTATGTATTTATAGTCTTGACAAAACCCAAAGAAAAATCTGCAATGTTATTGGTCCTGACCTGGCATCTGGGATTCAGTCATTTTCCCACCACTGTAAGGTAGCTTCCCTGTACCTTATCTATAAATATTTTCATGATAATTATTCCGATGAGCTTTCCTCTTTAGTACATAGACTTTATGAATTTAAGTGCAGTACTAGATTTTTAGTAAGGTCTGATCATTTTACAGTTGAAATGGCTAGATGTAACCATAAGTTCTATGATAACAGTTTCTTCTATCGCACTTCTCACTTGTGGAACTCTCTTCCAGTTTCTTGTGTTCCAGTTAACTTTGATCTTCAAAAATTTAAATGCAGTGTCAATCATTATTTTATTTTATTTATTGTCTATTCCTTTTCTTTTGTTATTCTCTCTCTTAAATAATGGTTACTTTTTCTCATATTCTCTCACACTCAGTAACACCTTGCATCTTAGTGACTTTATTGCCTTTCTTCGAGTGATATGATTAAACAAAAAGAAAAAATAATTGATACCTTGTTTGAATTTCGAACTGAACCCTTTATTTCATCCACCGGGGTAGATTGATCTAGTTCCACATGCCATGCCTTTTCATAATGTCTCAGTTTCAGTTAATTCCCTTTAGTAACTCAAATCTCCAAGTTTTTGTTCACCTCTGCTGTGGCCAGCTATTGAACTCACAACTCTTTGGGTCAAGTCACTTTTGTATTACTTAAACCAACGCTTTTATCCACTGGTGAACAAAATAAAGGGTTTGGTTCAAAATTCCAATGTATATCACCTGAAGAAGGCCAGAGCATACAATGGCTGAAATGTCATGAATATTAAAATAAGGATGAGGACAACAGTCCGAACAATGTAAATAGTGTAAATAGTTACAATAACTAATCCCAGAAATATAGACAGCTCTTGCATTTACTTTTACATAAATGTCCTTGGGAAGGTTATGAATCAATTTCAGTTATTATGAAACAACAGAGTAGACTGATCTCTCTAGCCTTTGATGGCAACCAGGAAAACTCTGAATTCCAAATTCATGTAGAAAACAAAGAGAAATCACTCTGCTATCTTCCCCAGGATGACATGGCCAGAGAGAGAGAGAGGCCCTAGGCTATTACACTTGCGAGGCCCCTCCAAATCCCCCATTTTCATGAGTAGAGGAAAATGGAAGAGTGTTAAATTAAAACAATTTGAGTAAAGCTGAGGTTAATGATGAGTGTTTAAAATTACTAAAGGGTTGTTTAGAGTTTACAATGTGTTATGACAGCAGGTGTAAGAAAGGCCTATAACAGTGACAAAAATATTTTACATCTTGGCTGGAGACCCCACTAAATTTTGAGGCCCTAGGCTTCAACCTGCTAAGCCTATAGGTAAATCCAGCACTGGACATGGCAATTCATAAATAATAAAGGAAAGGGATCTGCAGATCGCCAACATTCTGAAGGGACACGATATTTAAAATTTAAGCAAATAAATTAGGTAAAAAATGTGTTTATTCTACTTGATGATTACTATTTTTTTTTGTTTCAAAAGATGTATCACCAATATGAATCTAGGTAAAAAAATCAACACCTTTATTTTTATTTATTTATTTTTTTCTTTACATACTCAAGGCAACAAGAAAAATGGCAGTTCATTTTTTCTTTTCATTTCCATTAGTATTCATTGGTGTAAGATTTCTTTAGTTATTTTTAATATTTGTTTTCTTTGAATTCCAACAAATAAAATTAACATTTATAAATTGTTTCAAGGATGAATTAACAGTATAAAAACAGGTTAAATAAATTAATAAAAAAAAAACAAAAAACATTTAAACATTTTATTTAACCTCTTTCAAGAAAGCCTTTTTTGGAAAGGAGACATATTGAAAATCTCCTCCAGTGAATAGTTTAATACGCTTACCCAATCTTTTCATTTGACAGACACTGGACAGATATACTTAAAATAAATGCTATCAATAACAATGGCCAGCAATACACACAGCAATACATAATGACACTTCAATACATGAGCTTTAAAGAGAATTGAATGTGTCACATATTAAATACTAGTAGTATAACCCGTCTTTGACCGGGTCTTTCATTACTGGGAATTTTTTTTGCCGTTCAATTGGAGCAGTTTAAGTTTAAAGTCAGTCCACCCAAAAATCAATATTAGTAACAACATTTGGGTGCAACTAAGGCACATCCCCAAAGGGGGGGGGGGGGTAACAATTTGAATGAGGGGGTGGCACTGAAAAGAGAACTGTATAATAATAATATTATTGTAATAATTTAAACTATTTATTTTTATTAAAGTTTTTATGAAAGAAATATATCCAAGAACAGATAGTAAATAGTAAAACGTTGCAGAGAGTTATAGTGGACAGGAAGTATGGGGAGAGCCATTGTCACCAACAATTTGGACTCAAAACCGGCACTGAAGAACTATCTATCAAACAAAAAGATTTCATCGAAATTGGATGAAAACTGTGGAAATGCATAAACAACATCCGATCACACATACACACATACACATTTAAGTTTGTTTGTTTGTTTGGGGCTTTATGGCATATCAACCACTATGGGTTATTTAATGCCAGATCCAGTATTTACTAAATATATCAAAAACGTATAGCTGGCAACATCATTGTTTCAAAATGTATAGCTGGCAACATCATTGGTTCAAAAACGTATAGCTGGCAACATCATTGTTTCAAAAACATATAGCTGGCAACATCATTGTTTCTCATCACATTTTAGGGGTAAGGTGTTAGTATATTTAGACACACACATTTAAGAATTCTAGATATAGATTTGAGTACTCAATACAAGAAGTAAGATGGATTGTAAAATCTAGTTATAAAAAATTATTAAAATTACCAAGAATTATGAAACTATAATAAGTTAAATATCCTGAAATGAATTTCACTAATGATAAACTAGGTACGAATAGAATAAACCTCTTCATATAATTATATCATAACAAACTTCTTTATGCGCAGTGTCCCCTCAGAGTATAAACGATCATGGTTCTCCACAATTTCCTGCTCTTTTTAGCTCTTAATAAATTTTGTCTTTTTGTTATTTCTCTCCAACTGTTCCACCATCTTTTACTCAAGCTCATCAAGTATGCTATACACGGTTTTCCTTTTCAGATTTTCCAAGTCCTCCTTCCTCATTATGTGCCCTAGAAATTTCAGTTCTCTTCTTGATGTTAAGTATAAGTTTCCTTTTTGTTTTCATTTACACTAAAACCTCATTGTTTCTCACGTGTTCAGTTTATGGTATCCTCAGCTATCTTCTGTCAAACCACATTTCTGCTGCCTCAAGTCTCTTCTTCAACTTTGAAGAGATTGTCCAGCATTCACTGCCATATAGGAGGACAGCTATCACATAACAGTTCAGTACTTTTTTTCTTTGTTTCTAACAATTTTTTTCTGTCTCTTAATACTCTGCTTAGCTTTTGGAAGGCATCTTTTGCTATCCCAATATGCCTTCAGATTTTGATGTCACTCTTTCCAACCACTTCTAGAACACGTCTCGGATATTTAAATTTTTGTACTTGTTTGATTTTGATATCTCCAATTTGTAATTTGCATCATTGATAAAACATAGAAAGGGTGGGGTGGTGTTTTGTGAGTCTTGGTGGAGCTAACTCCAATGTTGAGGTTTAAAGATTCCCGATTCAATATTTTTTATCTGATCCTCTCATAAAATGTCCTATTATCCTATCATAAACATTTTGTCGATCTTTAACCTGTATGCCTGCAACAAAAAAAAAGTGTTAAAAGAATGGTTTTTTTTTTCCCTTGACAACTTCAATAAAAATGACCAACATTTATTACAACTTAAGAAGCTTTAATAAACTAATTTTACAGGCCACATAAAAAGTCCACCTCTGTTTCCTCATGGCACCAGGTAGTGTATCGTAGTCCAGGAGAGCTCATTCGGGGCCGATAACTTTCATTGACTATTTACATTAGTCAGACTATTTCGCCATATTTATCACAATGTTGCGGCCGTTGTACGCTCCAGCCTTCTTCAGGTGGTTGGAATGTCGAACTGAATCCTTTATTTTGCTCGCTGGGGTAGATTGTTCTAGTTCCACGTACCATGTCTAATGGATGCCAGTTATCAGTTATCTCCTGTTAATTCGCCTCTCCAAGTTCTCCACTGCCTTAACCAGATATTGAACTCACAACTCTTTGGGTCCTGTCAGTGGATCTAACCAACACCTTTATCCACTATGCCATGTGTCCCTAAGGACACATGGCCCAGTGCCACGATGATGATGATTATTATTATTCCACTTAAGGACACATAGCAGAGAGGATCCCCAAATGAGGCTATGTCAAAGGGCAGAGTCTTTTAGAAACAGTTACCCGACCCTGTTTTATATGGGGTTTATGGGGAATTTTTGGCTGAGACTATGGCCTTGGATACCCCACATTAAATTCGCCCTTGTGCCACATCTCACCACATGGGGTGGTTGGTATATATCCTGCAGTTGGAGATTCATTGTGGAATTCACTTGACTCACTTCTAGCAGTTGACTACTACTTCTACGCACCACTGGCAAATCTTATATGTGTTGTTCTTGTCATAAGTATTATCGTTCATTACCAACCTTTGTGTGATTATTCTATTCAGTAACCTTCACTAGGTTACAGCACTAGATCTATGACAAATATACTTTTAAAATTTTAGAAGCTAATGTTCCAAAAAAATAAATAAATGTTTTTTTTTTGTAGCGGCTCAGTCTGAGCCGCTACCCACTACTTTACTGTGCCTCTTACTTTCAAATTTATTTATATTTATTTTTCCTTAGTTCTAAAACACTATATTTTTGAAAATTAATGTCAGTCAGTTATGTGCCATACGGGATACACGCTTAGGCGATCATATATCTTCCGATACATGACTGACGAGGCATATTTTTTCCTGCAGTAGGTTGCCATTTCTTTCTGCAGTAGACCAGTTGCCACCCAAGGCTATAGAACTCAATCTGTCCTGCTATTTACCTATAGCTGGTGGGAGAAGAAGAGGATTCATACCTTTCCCAAATGTATTAGTACATAAGTGAATGTAATGGATTCAACTGAAATTTGAACTCGGCTTTCTGAGCCCTCAGTCTGAGCCGCTACCCACTACTTTACTGTGCCTCTTACTTTAAAATTTATTTTTCCTTAGTTCTAAAACACTATATTTACTGGAAAACTAGCCTTGATGTCTATTTTACCAGGACCAGCAAAATAGCCTATTCAAAAAATTAAACTGAGATCCAATAGATATCTTTAAGTTATCTTCTGAGATATGAAAATAATGAATATTTATAAGGTAATCATAAAAGGGTGCTTATACTTAAAATCAGAAAGAGACACTTGAAAATTATCAGACACATAATGAGGAAAGATGGCTTGGAGAATTTGATAGTCACAGGGCATGTTGAAGGCAAGAGGGTCAGAGGGAAAGCAGCAGGAAACCTACCTAACGATTTTGTGTAAATGGATGGCAGAAGAAGGATTGAGAGGGATGGTGAAAAGACAAAGCATACTAAGAGCTACAAAGGATAGGAAGTTGTGGAGAACCATGATCACTCCAAACCTGAAGTGACATGGCACATAGAAGATAAGAAATCATGAAAGAAATAATCAAAATTTTAGTAACCCTTAATAAAAACTTTCTTTCTGTTTTGAAGTCTGGAAATCTCACAGGTTCTTTTCTAGAAAATTTCTTAAAATCATTTTTCTGAACATTAATTATCATGATGTAAAGAGAAAAATTGAAATCATCCAAACATTTTTTCAATGTTACTTACTTTATTCAGACTGTTTTTCTCATCTTCATTAGCATATTCACAATGTTTCATCTATTGTATGCTCCAGCCTTCTTCAGGTGATGGGAATTCCAAACTGAACCCTTTATTTCCTCCACCAGGGTAGAGTGTTCCAGTTTCACATGCCATGCCTCTTCTGGATGTCTCAGTTATTTCCCTTTAACTCAACTCTACAAGTTTTGGTTCACCAGTGCTGTAGATTGGTACTGAATTCACAACTCTTTAGGTCTAGTCAATGGATCTAACCAATGACTTCATCCACTGCACCATGTGTCCTTGAATGAAGAATTCTCCACTGTTGTGACCATATTTGATTGCATATAAAACCTGCCACCACCACTTTTCGTAGACTGCATATAAGACCCCCCCATACACACTTTTCCTACATTGCATATTAGACTGCCTTACAACTTTTCCCAAAAATAAAATGGTTAAATAAAATATCTCCTAGGTATTGTAGGCTAATATTTACCCAGACACCATAGACTACCAATATTTCTACCTATGGTATCCACTTTACCCAGTATACCGCTGACATGCTTACAGCCATAATTGAATTTGTATATCAAACTCTTGATAATAATGGTGAAGCTCAAGCTGTGGCCCTAGATATCTCTAAGGCATTTGATATGGTTTGGCATGTTGGCCTTCTAATGTAAGCTTCAGGGATACGGTATTACAGGATAATTATTTGACTTAATCCAATCATTCCTATCAAACTATGAAATGACAGTTGTCCTAAATGGGTTCTCCTCTAGTTCCTTTCATACAAATGTTGGTGTTCCCCGAGGTTCTATCCTGGGTCCTACACTGTTTCTGATCTTCATCAACAATCTTCCTGATGTCATCAGTTCTCAAGTAGGCATCTATACAGACAACACTACCATTTACTCCTGTTTTGATAGTAAATCCAGCATTGCTGACAAAGTTAACCTGGCTGTTGGTCTTGAAAACAACCTCCAATCTGTGGTTGACTGGGACAGGAAATGGCTTATGAATTTTAATCCATCCAAAATGAAACTGCTGTCATTTACTCACCATAGAGAAACTTTCCTGGCTCCTATCAGCATGGTTGATGCTCAACTCCCCAAGAACACCTCACTGCATGTTCTTGGTCTCACATTTTCCACTGACCTGAGGTGGAGCAACTACATTGAATCAATAGCTGCATCTACTGCAAGGAAAGTTGGTTCTCTGTGTCATGCCAGAAGGTTTTTCTTGTCTGAGTTCATCCTTGAAATCTACAATTCATTGAATACTGTTGCCATATATGGTCTGGTGCCCCCGCTGTTCATCTCAAGGTTCATGACAAAATCCAAAAACGAATATGCAATGTGATAGGTTCTGATCTGGCATCTCGACTCCAATCACTTTCTCACAGACATGATGTGGCTTCCCTCTGTCTTTTCTACAAATATTTTCATGGTAACTGCTCTGACAAGCTATTTTCACATAATGAGGAAAGTGGCCGTAACTGTCAAAACAGTTAAATGTAACCGCCTCTTCTACCCCAACAGCTTCTTTTTTCACACTTCCCAACAGTGGAACTCCCATCCTCTTACTTGCTTCCCTGATAACTATAATCTTCAAAAATTTAAATGCAATGTCAATCGACATCTTTTGATGCCTTGATCTTGATCCCCATCCTTCTCTTTATCCTTTCCTCAAACACCCGTCTTTTCTCTTACTTTCACTCTCTGTAACCCCTCCTTCTTTACTCTTACTTTCACTCTCTGTAACCCCTCCCTCTTTACTCTTACTTTCACTCTCTGTAACCCCTCCCTCTTTACTCTTACTTTCACTCTCTGTAACCCCTCCCTCTTTACTCTTACTTTCACTCTCTGTAACCCCTCCCTCTTTTCTCTTACTTTCACTCTCTGTAACCCCTCCCTCTTTTCTCTTACTTTCACTCTCTGTAACCCCTCCCTCTTTACTCTTACTTTCACTCTCTGTAACCCCTCCCTCTTTTCTCTTACTTTCACTCTCTGTAACCCCTTCCCTCTTTTCTCTTACTTTCACTCTCTGTAACCCCTCCCTCTTTTCTCTTACTTTCACTCTCTGTAACCCCTCCCTCTTTTCTCTTACTTTCACTCTCTGTAACCCCTCCCTCTTTTCTCTTACTTTCACTCTCTGTAACCCCTTGTGTCATAGTGGCACTCTCGACTTGCTTGGGGTTAAATGATTAAAATATATATATATATATATATATCAAATATGCGGTGCAGTTCAATTGATATTACAATCAATCATTCATACAAAATGTAGATTAGTAAAGTTAATGATATAAAATGTCGAAATCCCGTTGCTAACAAAATTTTTAAAGATGCATTAACCTACAAATCACTCGATGAATGTTATGATCCTTGTTTTTTTTTTAAATTATAAACTGTATAAGGTCTTTCTTAAATACGCAAGTACTTTCAACTGTACATTCAGTCATCTCCAGGCATGGAAATTATTTTGGTTTTGGTAAAATTCAGGTAGCATCTGAGACAAAAAAAATATAATGTGAATCAAAATATGTTTTTTTGAAATGTGTTATTGGTAATGGATACAAACTTTTGGAGCATGCAGTTGCTGAAGATGACTGAATGTACCGTCAAAAGTACTTGCATATTTAAGAAAGACCGTATACAGCTTATAATTTTAAAAAACAAGGATCATAACATTCAAGTGATTGGTAGGTTTATGCACCTTTAAAATTTTGTTAGCGAAGGGATTTTGCCATTTTATACATTAACTTTACTAATTTACTTTTTGTATGAATGATTCATTGTAATATAAATTGAACTGCACCACATTTCTCTCAGTCACTGTGTGTTTATCTAAAAATAAATACGCTTAAATTCACCTTCTTCTCTGTCGTGCGCCAACGTCTTCAGGGTAAAATTTCCGACTGACGCAAATTCAGCCGGTTTTCGATTCTAGCCAGAGGCAACCGAACATCTAGCCACACTGATGAGCTGTGATACAGCGAAACAGTCTGTCTGTGGATGATAATAATATATATATATATATATATATATATATATATATATATATATATATATATATATATATATTAAATATAAATGAGGCAGGTAGGCTATATATCATCAAATATAGTATTTCCTTCCTTACTGCCCTTTGGCAGATCTCTCAAATGATTATTCATTAACCATTAAAACAAAACCATGGATCAGAAATTAACAATACAAATATGGTGCTGTCATAGGTTCCAGTGATGAGAGCCGTGAGTTCAAATCCTACCAGAAACTCAAGTCTTTATTTTCAGTCTGTACTTCTTGCTTGCACTAAAACCACAAAAAACAAAAATAAAATGACTGAAAATACTAGTCAGATAATAGTTTATCTTCTATGTATTCCACTGAGTTGGGGTTTTTTTTCCAATCATTTCACTCCAAGCAAGGTAATAAAGCCGCTAAGATGCAAGGTGTTACTGAGTGTTAGAGGAGAAAAAAAAACACTATTAAGAAGAGAGAATAATAAAAGAACAAGAATTAAAAGGACAGACGATAATGATTCACATTGCATTTAAATTTTTGAAGCTCAAAATTGACTGGGAAGCAAGAAGCCAGAATAGGGTTCCACAAGCAAGAAGTGCAATAGAAGAAATTATTAGCATAGAACTTATGGTTATATCTAGGCATTTCTACTGTAAAATGATGAGACCTTGCTGCTAATCTAGTACTGCATTTAAATACATAAATTCTAGGTACCATACAAGAAAGTTAATCCGAACAATTACCATGACAGCATTTATAGAAGAGGTATAAGGAAGCTGTGTTATGGCGATGGGAAAGTGATTGAAGCTGAAATGCCAGGTCAGGACCAGTAACATTGCAGATTCTTTGGATTTTATCAAGAATCTCTAAATATATAACAGGAACACCAAACCAGATGTGACAGCAATATTCAAACCAAGAATGAATGGTACACTTATAAAGGTGTAAGACAGATTCTGGCAAAAATAATTTTCTAGCGTTATACAGTGAACAAACTTTCCAAGCAGCAGAGCTACTAATTAATTCAATATAATTTTTCCACTTCATGTCAGCAAAAAATGTTAGTCTGAGAAGGTGCAAAGAATCACTTTCCTGGAGGTTAGCATCAGCCATGCTGATGGAAGGCAGAAAGAGTTCTATCTGATGACTAAAATAGAACAGTTTTGTTTAGGAAACATTAAAAGTAACAAGCCATTGCTTGCTTCAGATAACAACATTTTGCGTGTCATTTTTAAGATCAGCTGCCAATTTGACCGTATCAAATTAATCAGACTTACCATTAAAATAGAAGTAAATAGTTGTGTCATCAGATAACATTAGGAAGGTCATTGATGAAGATTGGGAACAACATAGGTCCAAGGATAGAGCACCTGCATTCATGAAAAAAAATCTAAAAGAGTGACCATTTAATATAACTTTCATTTCATGATTTAATTAGAAAGACTGAATCAGTTCCAAAATTCCTGTAACCTTTCAACTTGTGAAGAAGATCAGTATGCCAAATCCTGGCAAATGCCTTTGAGATATTCAAAGCAACAGCCCGAGCTTCACCATTCATATCTAAAGTGTGATAGACTCATTCAGCAATAATAATTAATGCATCAGCAGTTGACTTAGAGAAGTGAAAGCCATATTGCTTATCTGAAAAAAGACCCTATTAAATGAGATGCTTAACCAATTCAGAGATAATTAATTCAAAATAAAAACAGTTACTACATACTGATCTTAGTTCAAAGACAATAAAAGAAACTGTTCCGCAGAATCAAATAAAAGGGTTTCTTTATTTATTTTCCTATTTATCTCTCTCTCTTGCTACAAGATTTAAATAAAGTAAAGATATATAGAAACAAGTATTCAAACTCGACCAACTGTCTTTCTCTTCCTCCACATCCTCTCCTTTACCACTCCTATCTGCTCTTCCTCCAACCCTTCTTTAACCCCTTGCGTGATAGTGGCCTCCAGCCTTGCTTGGGGTGATACGCTTAAAAAAAAAAAAAAAAAATTAAAAAATGCTTATGAACTTTTGTTCCAATCCAGTATATTACATACAAAACAGATGTAAAAAAAAAATCAGTTGTAAGTAAATGTAAAAAAACAATATTAATAAAAGAAAAGGCAAGAGGAAACCTTTTAAGCCAAGGTGTTTCATTCCTTATGGAACGTTATCAAGGCAAATGTCGAAATTTTATTCAGAAATCTATACCTATATATAGAAAAATTAACATGCAGAAAAAATAATGTTATATGTTCAAATCTGAATTAGAGGACATACTAAAATATTAAGAAATCTCTCGGCGGGTCAAACTCAGCTGGTAAAACAAAGAAATTAAGAAACAGAAAAATTTTGGTAGAAACAAAGAAAAAGTACCAAACTGTAATGTACCATCAGTCCTCCTATATGTCGGTAAATGCTGGTCAATCTCCTCACAGATGGAGAAGAGACGAAGCAACAGAAATGTGATTCTACAGAAGGATGCTGAGAATACCATGAACTGAACAACACAGTTTTAGAGTAAATGGAAACATTAAAGGACTTTTAAACTTAACATCAGGAAGAGACAGTTGAAATTTATGAGGTACATAATGAGGAAAGAGGCCTTAGAAAAATTGATACTCACAGGGCAGATTAAAGGCATGAGGGAGAGAGGAAAACAATGCATAACCTACCTGGTGAGTTTGAGTAAATTGATGGCAGAACAAGGCTTAGGAGAGATAACAAAAAGACAAAATTTATTAAGAGCTACAAAGGACAGGAAATTGTGGAGAGCCATGATCACAAATATCCTGAAAGGACACGGCACATAGAAGAAGAATAGTGATAGAGTAATCACAGTATTTACACTACTTACATCATTCAGACTGTTGTCCTCATCTTTATTGCCATATTCATGACATCTCAGCCATCATATGCTCTGACCTTCTCCAGGTGATATACATTGGAATTTCAAACTGAACCCTTTATTTAGTCTATGGTGATAGGTTGTTCTTATTCTATGTGCATGGGTTTTTTTTTTCAGTTAATTCCTTTTCGTAACACAACTCTCCAAGTTTTTGTTCTCTCTAGTGTGGCCCGGTATTGAACTCACAACTCTCTGGGCCAAGTCACTTTTTGGATTACTTCAACCAACGCTCTTATCCACTGAGCTATGTGGACTAAATAAAGGGTTCGGCTTGAAATTCCAATGTATATCACCTGAAGAAAGTTGGAGTGTACAACGTCCGAAACATCATGAATATGGCAATAAAGACGAGGAAAAGAGCCCAAACAATTTAAATAGTGTAAATAGTTACAATGAGAGCTTAAAGAGGTTGCAAACAAGGAGGAGGCTTATACTTAACATCAGGAAGAGGCAGCTGAAATTTCTGGGACATGTAATGAGGAAGGAGGGCCTGGAGAATCTGATACTCACGGGTCGAACAGAGGGAAAAAGAGACAAGGGAAAACAATGTGTGACATACCTGGTGGACTTAAGCAAGTGGATCATGGAACGTGGTCTGGGGGAGAAAGCAGAGGGAAGGGACTTGTTGAGAGATGCAAGGGATAGAGGGAGGTGGAGAGCCATGTTCGCCTACGTGCTGAAAGGACAAGGCACGTAAAAAGAAAAGAAAAATTGTTACAATAACTCATTTCAGGAATATAGACATATTGACATTATTTACATTATTCGGACTATTGACCTCATCTTTGTCGCCATATTTATTACAACATTTCGGCTGTTGTACACTCCGGCCTTCTTCAGGTGATTGCAATGTCAAACTGAACCCTTTATTTCGCTCACTGGATGTCAGTTATCAGTTATCTCCTGTTAATTTCCCTCTAAAAGTTCTCCATTGCCTTAACCGGGTACTGAACTCACACTCTTTGGGTCCTGTCACTGGATCTAACTAACGCCTTTATCCACTGTGCCACGTGTCCTTAAGGACATCTGTGTATGAATTTCTGGGTATTAAGATCATAGACAAATAACACAATTGGAAAATTTGTAATCTTAAGGAATCAGCACATATGCTAGGTCACAAAAATCTCCTGAGCCGACCAAGCATAGAAATGAATACAATATGAAAACCAGTAATAAGGAGTGCCAGAGAAAAGTGATAAAAACAACAAAAATTGCAATATGAGCTCTGGTAAAAACATGGAATGATAACAGCAAAAATTGCAATATGAGCACTGGTAAAAAATGGTTGCTGAAGACATTAGGTTTATAATATCCAGAAATTCTTACACAAAGATAAGCTTAGTAAAATATGTGTATGGTGATTTTCTTAACATAGCTTAGATTTGAGAGAAGGCTGAATGTACAGGGCACCCAGCAGTAGCATGCAGAAGTGGGTGGGGCAGAGAGTGCAATGGACCTGAACCTTGATATTGGGAGGGCATTTAATCAAAGACTGAAATAAAAATGCAATTTTTGAAACTTGAAATTATCTCTATTGACTTCATTGTACAAGCATCCTTCTGTCCCACAAGCTCGATGTGAACCAGGATATATGTTTTGATGTGAGACCAGAGCAGGCACCCCCTACTTGAGTCTTAACAGCATACAGTCAAGGAGTTAGCCCCAGCATCACCAAAACTCTGCATGTTACTGGCACCCAGTAAGAACTGAACTCAATATTAAGATAGATCTACTGACGTTTCGTAATGATTTCCTAAGCATAGCTTAGATGGGACACTAGGCCAAACGTTTGGAGCACCCAGTGAGGTTCAGACTCACTGCACAATCGTAATTGATCTAATGAGACAAGCTTGCTAAAGTGTCCAAATGATTTCCTAAGCGTAGCTTCGATGTGACACAAATCCGAACGTTTGGAGCACCTAGTGAGGTTCAGACTCACTGCACAATCGTAATTGATCTAATGAGACAAGCTTGCTAAAGTGTCCTAATGATTTCCTAAGCATAGCATAGATGTGACACAAGGCCGAATGTGTGGAGCACCCAGTGAGCTTCGGACTCACTACTCAATCATAATTGATCTAATGAGACAAGCTTGCTGAAGTGTCCTAATGATTTCATAAGCGTAGCTCAGACGTGACACAAAGCCGAACGTGTGGAGCACCCAGTGAGATTCGGACTCACTACTCAATCGTAATTGATCTAATGAGACAAGCTTACTGTGAGTGCCGAAATATGTGTATTAGTGTATATAGGGAGAGATATTTACATACACATAAATCTCGACACACTTACACATATATGTAAACACATTTACTGAGATATATATACACACATAGATGACACGCACAAAAAATATATTAGTTTCAATATATATTCAGTCACATAAAAATGAAATTAACTACAGGAGACACTATACATACTATTTCCTTGCAACACATACACACAAAATCAATAAATAAATATGAAATAATAAAAATTAATCAATGTCACTATTAATTGATAACTGTATTTAAAATGTTCCATGAGACTAATGAACTGTCATATTGTATTTTCCATAGAATAATTTATAACAAGACTGGGAGGAACAAGGCAAACCGAAAATGGTGGAAGCCAATAAAATATTAAATATCATTAATACTGCTATACTATAATAAACTACCTTGTGGTTATTATAAACAATAAGAGATTTAATTGTTGTTATTGTAGCAAAATGATAATTCCCTTCCCTTCTTTTTCATCTATTTTATTAAAAATATGGTTTGATGAAAACGTGAAAGATTTTTATTAAGAAATGATGTATTTTAAGCCGAGATTATTAGAATATCAAAGAATGCAGGTAAATCTAATAAAACTAGAAATTGAATAAAACAGGTGATTTTTTTTTTTTACTTTTACCTTTTTAAAGCATTTTAAACTTATTTTAACAAAGTTAAAAGTTAATGTTTTCTTTACTGATTGTTTTTTATTTAAAGAAAAGAAATGTATTTCACTAAAAGTGTAAGAAGGAAAGAAAAGGCCTGACTGTTTTTGTGTCTACTTTTTATGAAGACGTTTCAGGTCAACAACATTTCTTTCTTGTTTAAATCATCACGTTTCCTTTAAAATCAGAAATGAAATAAAATCCGTACCTTTTGTTTATTAACAAAGAAAGAATTTATTCGATAGCAGTGTCTAGTGAGCAGTTCTTCATTCCATAATACATTTTTCCGTTTCAAAGATTATTTAGAATAGATTATTTTTAAAATAATAAAAAAAAAATCCTTATTTTCCACCTGTTGTGTCGCTACCAATTCCCCAAACCAAGTCTTGGGCAACTGACCAATCATCACACAAAAAGAATGCTGCTGAGAAAAATTACTTTCTGTTGCTACTTCTTATCAACCAAGCCCGCGACAAATACTGACAAATAGCTGAGTAGTAGGCTGGCGACGGTGAGATTAACCAGATCACCGATTCTTGATGCTAAAATGAAAAGGGAAAATTCTTTGTTGTTATTGGACTTGAAAATAAGTGATTTTGTGGCTTGTAGTGTAAATGAAATAAGTTATGTTTTATTTGTTTAAATTTAAATGAATGTAACTTATCCTGGGTTCATTTCCAATAAGTAACACCATTTTTCTTTTCATATGCCATGTCTCTTCAGGACATAGGCGATCATGGCTCTCCACTTCCTCCCGTCCATTGTAGTTCTCAATAAGTTTTGTCTCTTTGCTACTTCTCCCAGACCCTGTTCTGTCATCCACTTGCTTAAGCCTAGTCGGTATGTCATGCGTTCTTTCCCTTGTCTCTCTTTCCTGCTATTCGACCTGTGAGTATCAGATTCTCCAAGCCCTCCTTTCTCATTATGTGTCCCAGGAATTTCAGCTGCCTCTTCCTGATGTTAAGTATAAGCTTCCTCCTTGTTTGCATCCTCTCCAAAACCTCATCGTTGCTCACACGCTCGCTCCATGATATCCTCAGCATCCTTCTGTAGAGCCATACCTCTGTTGCCTCGAGTCTCTGCTTCATCTTTGAGGAGACTGTTCAAACTTTTGCTGGAGGAAAGCAAGACAGATGTCACGTAGCAGCTCAGTACTCTTTTTTCCTTGTTACCAAAGAAATCCTCCTGTCTTGTAATACTGTGCCTAGCTCTTGGAATGCATCTTTCGCCGTCCCAATATGTCTTCAGATCTCAGCATCACACATAATACCATCCTCTGTCGAAACACTTCCCAGATATTTAAATTTCTGCACCTGCTTGATTTTAGTGTTCGCAACCTGTAAATCACATTTCGGGCTCATCCTTTTACTGATGACCATGAATTCTATCTTCTTGAAGTTTATGCTTAGTCCCTTCTTCTTGCTCTCCTTCGCTACCTGCTGTAGAAGGTTTTGCAATTTCTTTTCTGTGTCTGCTATCATTACTGTGTCATCTGCATATCTTATGTTGTTAAGATTGTGACCACCAATGACAAATCCTGGTAGGATTTCCAGTTCTCTCAGAATTGCCTCGCTGTATAGGTTGAATAAGTCCGGTGAGAAGACACCTCCTTGCCTTATGCCCCTTTCCATTTTTGCATATCTGCTAAACTCATTCTCTATGCACATGCATGCCGTTTGCTGTCAGTATAGGTTCTTGATTATTCTAATATCTTTCCCAAATATATCAAGGTTACTGAACAGTTCCAACAAATTTTTGTGGCATACTTTGTCAAGACCACTGTTGCCTAAACCTAAGTAAGTAATTGCTATACCAAATCTGTTTATCTGTTTAATAAATGGATAACAAAAAATAACTAAGATTCCTGAGATTCACTTGACCTCCCACAGGGCCAGGTTGTGACACAAGGTCGGAGTTTAACGTGGGAAGGGGAGGGGGAATGGACCCGAGTTTTCACCCGGGTCGCAGTGCTTTGGCTTTAGCTAGTCATAGCTGGTCTTGGCTGGTCTTAGCTGGTCATAGCTTGTCCAAGCTGGTCTTAGCCAGTCAGACACAGCCACGATACTACCAGCGCAGGGACGAATCCCTGCCGCCGGCCTGTATCGGAGAAGGAACCCCGGCCCCATAGGCGATCATTCAGTGAGTAATCTGCGAACAGATACTACACTTTGATCTTAGCCTTGGGGCCGCGTAGAGACCGAGATCTCGTGATTCCTCCCCTCCAATAACTAAGATTCCTTAAGTAAAATTTTGCTATATGTATTTTTTTTAAAAAAAAGCTTGATTTTCTTTTTAGGGCCAGTGTAAATAAAACAAATACGACTTACGACTTTAAAAACATTGTTAAATTTTCCTTGATTTTCAATTCCAATGGCAATGGGAAAAAAGATTCAACTTAAAAAAGATACATTTTGAAGAATTAAAAAAAAAAAAATAGAGAAAAAAATTTTCGCGGTTTTATTTTTTCCTCTATTATGAAATGGTAAAGAACACTTTTAGTGTCAGAAAGAGACAGTTGAAATGTCATTGCCACATAACGAGGAAAGAGGGCTTGGAAAATTTGATGCTCACGGGACAGATTGGAGGGACAGTAAAACAACGCATAACCTACCTAGCGAACTTGAGTAAATGTATGAAGTTTTAGGAGAGAAACAAAATGACCAAATTTATTAAGAGCTACAAAGAACCGGAAATTGTGGAGAGCCATAATCCCTGACGGGACACGACCCATAGAAGAAGAAAACCGTCAATAATACCAAGTGAAAAATATTTAGAAGATTCTTTTACTTTTTTTTTAATCATTTTCAAGTGAAAATCGTTTTTTTTTTCACTAACCCATCCAACTCTTACCGTTTTATCATGTGACTTGACGGCAAGAGAAATTTTAATTTATTTATTTTGGAATTTGCTTTTTCTTTCTTTTGGAGAGGCGATGATGTATAGAGGTGTTTTTTCGTTTTTTTTTTAATTAAATTTATTTTTAAACTAAGTCGATAGTTTGCATTTCAGCCACCCCCTTCCTTAATCAACAACGCTTTTAAAAAATGTTTTTTGTTCTGTTAGATAGAAAACTAAAAACTCAGCCAGCCAAACGAGACAGACAGGCATCTTTCTTTTTCTTTCTTTCCTTCCTTCATCATCGTCGTCGTCTTTATTGTACCAATTATTTACTGATAACGAGATGGCAAAAGCGTCGCAACGAATGGCTTGATTATTTGGAGCAATTTAATTTAAATGAATGAACGATCAACAAATATTTTTAGAAAGAGAAAGAGGGCTTCTTTTATTTACATATCCCACATTATTTTATTTAGATAGTCGGCGACGTATTTAATATATTCAGAATGAGTGAGAGACGAAAGTAAAGAAAGAAAAAAGTAACAATACTAAAAGCACGTGTCCGCCGCTGAACGGAGGAATGGAAAGAAATTAGTCTGGGTCGAAGATTCACATAAAGGTACTGCAAGCACAACAAAAGCTTAATTTTAGGGGAACGTTAAAACAAATAAACATAATAAAAGACTCAAAATAGAAAAAACAATGCTAAGAAAATTAAAATTAAGACCTTATGGGCAATATTTGAAAATGAAAATTGCATCCCGAGAGGGAGAGAGCATTAATGTTGATAAAAAATCTGATAAACTTTGAGGTGAAATGCCATTTATCTACAAATGGTTACTGACTGCTTTTTAAAACACGTGGTGTTTTAGTTTTACTTGTTCTTCTGACGAAAAAGCCAGAAGTTCTTAGAACTTGTCTGAAATGATTTTCACATGACGCGAGGACGAATTTAATTTTTTTTTCTCTCTATTTCTGATAAACTACAAAGAATAGATTTTCCAACGCAGATAGAATATCAAATGGCTTAAACAACCACTTTATTGAATGTTTTTAAATCACATAAACCGAAACGTGTGCGTGCGTGTGTAAAAATATATTTCGCAGAGTGTACATATCCTACTCCACTGATCCTAGACAAAATTGTCAGGGAGCGACGCTTTGTGCTTACGCGAAGAGTACATACTGTTTCTAGGCAGAAGTGCTGATACGTAAAAATAATTCCGTTATGATTTTACAAGTATGATGATAATGTATCAGTTTACACAGAAAATAATAATATTGAAACCTAAACTTATTTTATAACCAAAAAGAAATGAACCTCTATGAAAACGAACACAGGTTTTTAAAAAAATGTCACAGGTAAAAAAGAAACGGGACAAGCTTAGGACACAACAGACGAAATCCCAGCCTCTTCTTATTACAAAAGTAGAACAATTCCACACACGTAAATAAAATTAAATTAAAAATTCAAAGAACTTTTAATTCAAATTTTAATGTCAAATTGAGACTTTCTTCATATAAAATTGGATCTCTTGGGATACCAAGACTCTCCGAATATGTGACTGTAACATTGTTAGAAAGCGTCTTTTATGGCTTAAATTTATCTTCGTATATATGTCAGTTACGATCTCTGTGTTTGTTTATGTTTTTTTTTAAAAAAAAAAAACGCCCTTCTTAAAGTCGGGTATTAAAACAACATCTTTTATGTGCCCTGTCCCTTCAGGACGTAAACGATCATGACCTTGCAGCTCTTTCGTCTTTTTGCTATTTCTCCCGAACCTTGTTCATTTGCACATGCCCATTTATGTGACGCGTTGCCTTCCCCTGTCCTTCTTTCCCTCAATCCGTCCTATCAGATTTTCCAAGACCTCCTTCCTCATTACGTGTCCCAGAAATTTCAACTACTTCTTCCTGATGTTAAGTAAAAGTTTCCTTTTTGTTTCCATACTCTCCAAAACCTCGCCATTGATCGCATGTTCGGCCCATGGCATCCTTGTATAGAACCACATTTCTGTTGCTTGGAGTTTCTTCTTCATCTTGAGGAGATTCTCCGGCATTCGCTGCCATAGAAGAAGATGGATATCATGTAACAGTTCAGTACTTTTCTTTGTTTCCAACGAAATTTTCATAGAACTTCCTAATTATGAAGTATATCGAATATATGACCGTAACATTGTTAGAGAGCTTTTTTCTTTTCTTTTTTTTTTTTTTTTTTTTTTAGATAGAGGTTGGATCAATTTAAATTTTAATATGAATTTCTGTTGCAAACAGTACCTGACAGAAATAGATGTCTTTACCGGCCATTATCCGTTAAGTGACTCCCCTCCCCCCGTAACTTTGTTACTGATCATAATGGGAACACATTAAAGTATAAACCAAAGTTGCGTGCTTTTTTTCTTTTTTCGCACAATATGTTTAAAAAACAACGATGTTGTTGAGTTAGTATGTCGACGCGCATGGTGGTTGTTGAGTCAGTAACTAAGTTACGAGAGATGCCAACAAACTCCACGCGCGCCAACACACTGACTCAACAACTACCACGCGCGCCGACATACTGACTCAACAACCGCCACTCTCTCTCAGCAACTCAACACAACTTACACAGCTATTGCCGATTGAAGATACTTAAATTACAATTGACTGAAAAAGTGACATTATCACTATGAACTAGTAATTGTACATTTAATCAACCTCAGCATACCAGTCAGGAACTGAGTCTTTGAGAGATGCCAACAAACTCCACGCACGCCAGCACACTGACTCAACAACTGCCACTCTCACTCTCTCTCTCTCTCTCTCTCTCTCTGTGTGTGTAACTCAACATAATTCACATACTCAAGGCTTTAAGTATGTTATGTGCTGCTTTCTTCTGTCCCTTTTACCTTTCAGTTTCATATGTCCTGTGAGTGCCAACTTTTCTAAGCCCTCTTTCTTCATGCGCTCTAGAAATTTCAACTCGTTCTGATGTTAAGTATAAGTATCCTTTTTACTTGCATTTTCTCTAAAACTTCTTCATTGCTCACATCCTTCTGTAGAACCGCATTTCTGTTGCCTCAAGTCTCTTCGTCATTTGTGAGGAGAATGTCCAGCATTCACTGCCATATAGTCGGACCAATAGAAAGGTTGGTCATGCTATATTGTAATTTTCAAAAATTGTACCTGATTAATGTAACGATTCTTTTTTTTTTTTTTTTTTTTTTTTTTTAAATTAAATTTTTCGACTCTACAATCAAATATTTAAAAACCACAGGGAAATCTGGTTGGGTTTGTTGCTTTAATTTGAAAATGATTATGTTCTGTTTGGGATTTCAAAAAACACAAAATTAAACAAATAATTAAAAATACATTTTAAAATTCCCTATATAAGAACGAACCCATGAACACATGGAAATCACCTACAGGCGCGCAAGTGGCACATTAATTTACACCACGCCTTCTCATTCGGCCACTTGCACCATACACAGAGATCAAAACAAGCGAGATAAAATACTTGCCCGAACACCCAACTACGTCAAACGTAGAAAACGAAACTTCCTAAGTGAGTTACTTCTATCTACAAATATACACGCACACACATGCATATATATCTTCGCACCTAAATGTAATACGCCCACACTCACACATCTGTACATACACGAAAAACACAAACATTTGTTTGCACGAACTTTATTTCTGTAAACTTTTTACGAACTTTCTCTATTTTCTCTTTTAATTAGTTGTTAACATTGTTATTAAATTGTATTCAAATTTGCTCGGCGATGTTGTTTTATTCTTCGTTTGGGGATTGCGAAAGACCGTTTGCTCTTTCTTTCTCTCGTTTGCTGCCGGACGAAACATCACTTTCCCTCTAAAGAGGATTAGCAGTAAACCCTTTCATTCTGATTTGCATTGTACATAAACATCTAGAAATCAAAGTTCATAAACGTCTCTCTCTCTCTCTCTCTCTCTATATATATATATATATATATATATATATATAGAGAGAGAGAGAGAGAGAGAGAGAGAGAGAGACAGACAGACAGACAGACAGACAGACAGACGGTGGAATAATGGATAGCGGCTTGGATTGAGGAATCGGAGTGCAGAGTTCAAATTCCAGTCGAATGCATTATATTCACTTACGTGGGATACCTTGTAAAAGGTATGAATCCTCCTCTTCTCCCTCCAGCTATGAGTAAATAGCAGGACAGACTGGGTTCTATAGTCTTGGATGCTAACTGGTGTAGGAGGACAACTCTGAATTCAAAATCTGTCGAAGGTTGTTTGGGGACCTTGTGGCACGTATATATATATATATATATATATATATATATATATATATATATATATATATATATATATGGCACGTATATATATATATATCGCCGATCTTCATAAGTAAATATCAGTCAGAGTTTATATTCATTCGCACAACTCCACCGCCCTATCAAAAAGTGAACCCCGTTATTAGCATTTCTGATGTCAATGACACCTCCAGATAATTTTTAAAACAAACAAATCCACTAAAAAGTTCATTATTACGATCCCAAGCACGATGTTCGACATGTTACTGAGTCTGATTTGATGGAGGATGCAGTCAAAAGGTCAACTGAATTTAGGTCCAAAAGTTGTAAAATATGGCTATTAATGGCGCAACGAGAATTTGAAACATGACCTAAAGGTATCACCATGGCCATTGTCCATCTCAACATTTGACATCTGTACTCAATATTGAAATTGGTGGCATCGCCTTTCCAAATTATTAATAGTTCGGGTTATAGTGCCGAATACGAAATAACTCTCTTTACCCACTACTTTCAAATTCGGTCGAGCTGAGAGGAAAAAAACAGTAAAGAAATTCGCGTGCCTGTGTGAAATTTTCTTTGGACCAATGAAAATGTTTTCACATGAATTAGCCGTTGAGCCTAGAAAAAGAAACGAGAGTAGCGACCCTATGCGAAATCGTTTTTCATATAAAATAATCAGCAAAATTAAATCAACGAGAGAAGAGAGTCTGAACTGAAGTCATGTGAAAAGTTTCATTTCTGTTCACGAGTTCACGCGTCCAGATTTTCGCCAGTAATTACTCGCTGATTTTATTATCGGCTTTTAACGAAGCGCTTGGTATCACAAAGAACTTTATTTCTATCCAAGAAAACTAAGTTAAATACGCATTTCAGACTATCTCTCTTCATATACTTTTGCTTTAAATGCAAACCGTATAACCCTTTATGCGAAAAATGAACTCTTAATTTATTTGAAACATTTTTGAATATTATTTTCAGAGGATTTGTTGAATGAACGTTTTCTCTTTATGACAATTCATTGAAACTACGGACTTTAAAAATTTGTGATTTATTTTCCTGAAACCAGCTACTGACAATGACTTCAAGTGAAAATAAATTCCTTATTTTTTTTTGTTAAAAATTACCCGTGTCATTATTCTCCATTAACCTTCTTGGCGTGGGTAAATCTGCTGTTCATTTTAACCACGAAGTTCAACGCCACTATAATATAATCACCCAAACTTCTTTTCTCAAAGCATTTTCAGTTATTGATCTTCACTAACCCATCATATTGAATTTGTTCAAGTCTGCATTGTTGGTTCGCCATTTCAGCCAAACCTGCAATGGCGTTGTCATTCTTCAAGAAATCAAGAGCCTAAGCACAATCACTGTAAAAATGCTCCATGTTTGTTTTTTACTGATTTCAAATTCATAAAACTAAACACAACAAATTAGCTAGCATATTTCGATTAACCGCGTTACTTAAGTGAGAACGATTACTTCGTTACTTATGTAAAAGTAAAATATAAAAAGTTTTAGTTGGCAATAAGTGACATATGTCTAAAAAAGGAACTGTTGATTATTTAAAATTTGTTTAACGCACTGACAAGTAATGAAGTTAACGTTTTCTCTGAATATCGATGCCAAAATAAAATTTAGAGATTTCATCAGTCAAAAAAGATTTCAGAAACAAGAGAAAAAAGAAGAATGACAATTTCATTTCAATAAAGAAAATTCGCTAAAAAGAAAGGGATTTATGGATATTTATTATTACTTAACTCTAACTGCCATTTATTAGGTTGGTGCAAAAATAATGTCGTTTTCTCACATATGTTACTTATGTAAATAACGACATTATTTTTGCACCAACCTAATATTTTTTATCTTTTTCGGGTTTTTTGTTTGTTTTTGTTTTTTTACTTTAGTGAGTGAGAGCGTATTCTTCACTGAAGAAAACGTGAAGATGAAAAATTGAGCAGCTCTCTTCGTTCGCATGCTATTGTTGCGGGGCCGATAAGGATGTCGCCTCCCGCAAGCTAAGAAAAGGTGAGAAACAGCTAAGACAATGAGAGGACAAAGGCGGAGGCTTATGAAACAATAAACGTCGAATTTATCCAAAGTGTACAAGAGTGTACTTTGGAGAAGTGTGTTGTATCGGCGTCGGGTCCGGTAAGACTGGTTTCCTTCAGGGAAGTTGGTTCGGTTGTATCGGCGACACGGGTGTAGAGTTGGTCGCGGTGGTAGCTGGTCGACTGCCGGATGGGTAGAGCTGGCAGTAGCTGGTTGGTCGAAGACGTACGAAGGTTCGGCAGGGTCGGTTAGGGCGCGTCCCTAAACAGGGCCGAGTCAGAGCAGCGATACAGATCAACCGCGGTGACGGGATCGTGCCGAAGTGTAGCACGAAGCTGGAGCCAGAGAGGATATACGTCTTCCAAGGCGGATCGACCGCGGAAACGAGATCACCCCGAAGAGTATTCTCTCGACAAAAGCACCGGAAGCTCACAAAGGTAGCGTACTACACTTTGATCCAGGTATTTACTTGACCCCCCCACTGAGTCAGGTTGTGACACAAGGTCGGTTTTTAACGTGGGGACCCGAGTGTTTTCACCCGGGCCGCTGGTCATAGCTGGTCTTAGCTGGTCAGAGCTAGTCTTGGCTTGTCATAGATGGTCCAGACCGGAGCCGGTCCAAGCTAGTCGTAGCTATGATACTACCAGCGCAGGGACCAATCCCTACACCAAGTAAGTATCAAGTGACGCTCTCAACCAAAATGCCGACAAAGCGAGCGATCTGTGAACAGATACTACACTCTGATCCAGGTATTTACTTGACCCACTACTGAGTCAGGTTGTGACACAAGATCAGTTTTTAACGTGGGGACCCGAGTGTTTTCACCCAAGCCGCTGGTCTTGGCTGGTCATAGCTTGTCCAAGCTGGTCTAAGCTAGTCATAGCTGGTCTTAGCTTGTCCAAGCTGGTCATAGCTAGTCTTGGCTTGTCATAGCTGGTCTAGGCCGGAGCCGGTCCAAGCTAGTCGTAGCCATGATACTACCAGCGCAGGGACCAATCCCTACACCAGGTAAGTATCAAGTGACGCTCTCAGCCAAAAGGCCGACAAAGCGATGAAACAGGTAAAACTCCAGGTATATTTATCCGCAAGGTCGTTTAAACGTAGGGAACGTCATATACATACGTATGCATATGGGCCAAGGACAAAAACTTTTTGCTCAGTCCCAGCGACCACTGTTATTTTGGTATCGATACACCGACCCTACCTCTCTTCCCAGGTTCTCGTTGCGGAGATGGCGGGCTTGGGTTAAAATTCATCCAAAATTAAGTAAAAAGACTAAAAATTTTCTTTTAATTCTTAAAATGAAAATAAGCCATAATCCTAAGTTACAGATACACAGGGAAAATGCCTTTTTTGTCTCAACCCACACTCTTTAACTCATGTGAAGTGTGAAGGTAACCTAAAAATCCTTAAGAAATCATTCTTTTTTTTGTGAGTTTGTTCAATGGTCATTTTATAACAGTTTATCTAACATGATATCTCCTATTGCCATAGATCTTTTATTCTTTAACAAAACTATTCATAATGCGGCGCAACGTTTAAGTTAAAAGTAATTTTAAAGAATTAAAAAAATAGAAATGGTGTTTTTAAGATGGTAACCTAACCTATGGTAAAAGTGGACAAAATCCCAGTCTCGTAAATAAATTGAATATTCCAAGAACATTT
The DNA here is from genome assembly GCA_964036315.1 of Acanthosepion esculentum. Classification (NCBI taxonomy): domain Eukaryota; kingdom Metazoa; phylum Mollusca; class Cephalopoda; order Sepiida; family Sepiidae; genus Acanthosepion; species Acanthosepion esculentum. The sequence goes on along the minus strand of OZ038479.1, from coordinate 74,578,214 downwards.
AATTCAAATTTTAATGTCGGTTTGATTCGATGAGTGATGAGTAAACTTTTTTTTTTTAATACAGATTATTAGCTTTCAAATATTATAAAATACAAATTTAACTTCGAAGAAGCCATGCGTTTTTCGGAGTTTTTTTTTTTTTTTTTTTTTTAGAAAGTCCATGGCGGTACCTTTTAACATCGTAACAACCCCCATGGCAGTGAAAAAGTTAATTCGGAGTTTGATTTTTTTTCCATTTTGTCATTCGTTTACTCACTGTTAATCAGACCAGTGTTGGTCCTAATAGCAGTTACGTGAAACTGACAGTCACCATAGTGTTGATTCTTATCTACATACTGTCTATATCTATAAACGCTACAGATATAGAGCAGTCTTCCTCAATAACAAATTGTATATGTAATATCATTGAAGACAAAATTACTAGGACCTCCACCGCCCATGAAGATTGCTAAATTGAATTCTTAAAAATAAAAGTTTCCAAGAAGCTTTGTAACTGAACAAGGAAATTTTAAATCACAATTGCTAAATAAATAATAGTCTTCTTTGTTATAAATACGTATGGTTGCACGTGAACAAACGAAACAACAAAGTACTTTTGGTGAAGCGGAAAGAAAAAACAAGGTGTGTTTTAAAATAAAATTCTTTGTATTGTCGATATAGAGGAACATGGCAGCATGTCTCTTTGTGGGCGAGGAAAGCGACCTGGAGGACTCGGAGAGTCGATAGGGCTTGGCGTTGATGCTTGTATCGGCATCCTACCTGCTCACAAGCGGCGTCTTTTAAACAGTCAGGGTGGATAGATGACTCAAAGTTTTTTTGTCTGGTTTTTACTTTAGCGGCAACGTTCGCGATCGGCTCCTTTTAAATTGCGTTGTATATTCTGGGGGGCAGGGGGGCCCCGAATATGATGCTCAGAGACCCTGTGCAGAAAGCAACATTTTATTTTTATTTTTCCTTTCGTCGCGTTCACATCCGGCCAACAGGTTTTGATGTGAAGATTTGTAATACATGTAGGTAGAAAAAAAAAAGCAAATGTTGAAAAGATAGTGAGGGTCACAGAGCACTGCCCGGAACCTCCAATCAGGCTCCCCACCGGTCGGGGAAGTACGCACCGGCCTTGACGCGCATAAAGCAAAAGAAAGGCTGTAACGAAGCGTTCCCAAGTGTCAATACCTGGATTGAGAAATATTATCAAGATTCAAGAAGTTCAAAGAGAGTCACGCATTGCACAAAAAGACTGGCAGAGGTAGGAAATTAATGATTTCAAAGAAAGACTCTGGAACGAAAACTAATGAGAGCCTTGTCTAAAGATTCTGTACAATTGCCAAGACATCAGTAAAAATGACTTAGCCAAGTTTGATATTGAAATATCAAAGACAGTCACTAGAGCCGTGCACAGGAATGGGCTGCGACATTAGAGACCAAATAAAAATCTCTACTTGTTTAGTTAATGTTCACTAAGGAAGGGAAAATTGCCTTTTTTGCCAAAATTTGGAGTTATTTTTGCGAGCTGAAGCTGTGAGATTTTCTTTTAAAATAACAAGCAAAAGAGAAACCGCATTGTATTGATTGACCGAGTGAGCTGAATGGCATTCTTCTAAATGCCAGGTTGGTGAGAGCCCTTAAAAACTGTTTCCTAATTCGCTTACTTTCCTATAACTATAAAATTCCTGACTGCATTAAAAATTAAAATGCAAGTTTTACTAAATTCAAAAATAATGTTTCCTAACGACACTGGGGCTAATTTGTTTTTCTTTGTAAGCATTTTCATGAAAGTTATTTTATCCTGCAGTTACTTGTCGTCACTTTTAAAAAATTAAAAAAAAAAAGAAATAAAAAAAACTTTAAAAATTTTGTCAATATAAGCTTTTTTTTCTTTTTTGCTTAGAATATAAAAAGCAATCTTGTGAATCGTTGTCTCTAAAAAAAAAATGATTTAATGTTTTTATTTATGTATAAAACTTTTTAATTAAAGGAATTACTCCCCAATTTTTTGTCAATTTCTAACGCTACGTAATTTTACAAAAGAAATAAAATTAGAAACAAACTCTCTCTTTGTTTTTTAGGTTTTTTAAACCTCGGTTGTAAATGTCCATTTAGTTTTGTTAAAGTACTTGTAAAACGTCTGATCCTTACATAAAGGAATGTAACCAGTTGGACAAATCCTTTTTTTTTTTTTTCAAAAAAAAAAAAAAAAATAGAAAAAAAAGTGATGCGGCCCTTCTTTCTTTACTACAGGCATATTTTATTAATCGTGTTTTAAGTGTGAGTGGACATCTCACACTTGCTTAACTCTCCGATAATCGATTACTTCCGTTTTTTGGGGGGGGGGTCGGTTATTTTCTTCGCGAATTTAAAAAAAAGTAATAAAAACAGTTTCATAAGTCAAACAAACAAAAAAAAAACGTATACCACAGGACAAAAAAAACTCCATTATTTTAATATTTTCTTTAAAAACTTCTACAGTACACTAGCTTATCCGTTACGTTAATTTCGTAAAATGTAAATAAATTCGCTGAAGTTGCATATATAATCATCATTTACTTAGTGGTTAGCATACCAGTCTCGCAAGCCATTGTTAGTGTTGTAGCGAGTTCGAATCTCACCAGCTGCGCTACCGTTACGATCAGACTAAGTTTAAAAATATCTATGACGAACAACAGTTACACGCTTGTCTTCGACGAAAATGAAAATTTTCTTCATTACGAAGGATCAAGTTGATTTGATAAAAATAAATCAGGATTAGTTTTTTAAAAAAATCAGATTAATAATAATTTTAATAATAATAAAAAAAATCTCATAAATGTAGATCGGTAGCACTCGCTACCACATGTTTTGAGAGAAGTTAAAAACTGACGCCAAATTCATAACAAAAAATGCTTCTATTCCGTATGCTAATAATAAATAATACTTATAAAATCTGCGATATCCACTGATTACAATTTTTACTCATACTGCTAGTACAATGTTGAGACTGGACCAAAAAGCTAAAGCCGGAATTTTTTGGTAGGCGCATATATTATGATGGCATTGCATTGGTTGCCAGTCGAGTTAGTCTGTTTCCAAGCACGTCCCTCACATCAGCAATACCCATCACACCCCACTTGCTCTAATTATCAGTCGCAGACTTTCAAATTCCTTTGTTCTTGACAATGCCTTTGTCTACACAGACCATTATGCAAACAGTAAACACTATCTCATAATGGACCAAGAGAGACAACTCATGACTTAAAAAAACGATTCTGTATATTTTATAGTGCATATTAACGAATAAAATATTTTCTGCTCTGAATTAGAATCAAAGTCGCTATTATTAACAGCTTCAAACAATTTAGCCATTAAGATTTAATGGACTTCAGATGAAGTTTAAGATTCCATATACTTGATTTCTTAAATAAATGAACATATATAATATAAACATATATTAGTCACTGAAACAATGCATTATGTGTGTTACATTCATTAAATAAACCTAACAATTGCAGTATATGAATGTGAAGGCATTTATATAAGATGTCCGACTTGATTTTAACTAAATTTTTCATACGATATACATAGTTTTTATTTACATTACTATTTACATGTGGATTATTGTCGTCCATTACTTACATGTTGACTATCAATGATATACATACACTTCATTTAATTTTGTTTTATTTTTACGAAAGTGTTCCAAGAAATAGGATTCGAGATAAACCTTCCCAAAACAGAAATTATAATCTAGGATTAGAATAAAAGCAGTGAATCCATCATAAAATTCAAGATGTGGTATTAGTAAATACTAAACATTTCAGTGTATGAATCGGTTATAACAAATTTAATATCGGAGAAAAGGAAACTAAACATAGAATAGGCTGTGCTAGAGGTAGTTTCACTAAATACCGCAAGTTGCTACAAAACCGAAACATCAACTTCAAAACTCAAAACATGTTCTTAAATAATCTCATCAGATGAAGACTTTAATATGGATGCTATGCATGGTGCCAAACTCACTCAGAAATATTGAAACTGCCAGCTGTATGTAACCACTTTCTAAGATCAATGGTTAAAAAAGTAGGTCTTAGCAAGGACGATCTTTCTTCAAACCTTGCGGACTGGTGCTACAGAATCGCAAACAAAGAACTCTACCAAATAGCAGAAACTATATCACTTGAGGACTTTCGTCTCACTAGATCGATTACACCCAAGTAGTGAGTTTGATCCTCACTGGTTGTCCCACATATTCGGCCTTGTGCGACATCTAAGCTGCACTTAGAAAATTATTTAGGGCACTTTGTCTCCCTAGGTCAATTACGACTGAGTAGTGAGTTCAATCCTCAGTGGGTGCCCCATATTTCAACCTTGCGCCACATCTATGCAACACTTACAAAAACCACTACTTGGGGACTTTCAATAACTGCAACAGCTAAAATGGATAGCACATTGTAGCTCAAAGAGAAAACAATGACATATTCAAGATGTTGACATTCCACACTACTTCAACCAAAAGGTTAGGAAGGAAGCCTCCATCAATACTAGAAAATAACAATTGGTGAACTTGAGAAACCTATTTTACTGAAAAATTGTTTTAAGATAAAAGATTTTATAAATTTCAACCAAAAGTAACATTGGCTGGTCAGTGAATGAATGCTGAATTTCTTCTTACAAGGAAATGGCTAATATTACCATTACTATACAAGAGAAGGCCTAAAAAGATGTCAGTCTGAGTGTCTTCCCAAAAATCTCACCAAATGACCAAATTCAAAATTTTTTGATAATGCTTTCTAGTCAAGCTGAAAATTTTTCATCCATCACCCTCCCCCCACAATACTAAGTAAGGATATAATAATAATAAAAAACAATTTTTGAAGGTCATAAAAAGTATAATTTCTAAAAAGAAACATAATTCCATGGAACCAACAAAATTTAGATTCTTGTTATAATGACTATTTACATTGTTCGGACAATCATCCTCATCTTTGTTGCCATATTTATCACAATGTTTCGGTCGTTGTACCCTCCAGCCTTCTTCAGGTGGTTGGATATCGAACTGAAGCCCTTATTTCTCTCACTGGGGTAGACTGTTCTAGTTCCACGTGCCATGTCTGATGGATGACAGTTATCAGTTATTTCCTGTTAATTTCCCTCACCAAGTTCTCTACCACCTTAACCAGGTATTGAACTCACACTCTTTGGGTCCTGTCACTGGATCTAACTAACGCCTTTATCCACTGTGCCATGTGTCCTTAATGAGTTCAAAGATATTACAGACAAGATTTGGTCTATTAAAAAAAAAGAAAAGAAAAGTAATCCCATTTTTTTGCTTTAGAAAATTGGATAGTATATAAATTACAAAGAAATAAGCGTAATTAATGTGATCCAAAGGTAAAAAAAATAAAAATCTATAAACCAAAAAAAAAAAAGCTTACTTTTAAAATTATATATTTACATAGGACTTGCAGCATTGCTAGGAAAAAAACTGTTCATGTAACATGTTTCCGTTTTAGTACTTCATTGAACTAAAGTGATGTTTACATTGATGTAACGTTATTTTTTTTTTTTTAATGATATTCATCCTGTACAAGACACAAAAACAACTTGAGGTAGCGGGTTACACAAGGAAACCAAAAACCCAATCCTAAACAGGAAGCAAGAGATAAACCTCTACTCTGTTCAAAAGTCAGGGATGAGTGCGAACCTGATGATATGCAAACCTACCCATTCCTATTATGCGCATGGTCACTGAAATTTTAAACTTTTAAATTTAATTTTCTTTATTATATATGATACGGCAGAAATACCTCCCACATTTAGACGAAGACACCACTGCCACTTACCCGAGTTCACTAGCACCACACAGGTGACAGTTTAAAATGTGGGAGGTATTTCTGTCGTAGCCTATATGAAAATTCATATCATTTCCTCCTATTAAATTTAGTAATCCAAGGGAGACAACTTTTACAGACGTTATTTCAGATAACCATGAAGAAAATGATTTTCTGAAAGGGAAAATAAAACCGGCAAAGTTTATATTTTATTCCGAGTGTACACTCGTATAAATTTAAAGAATTCTGCTCACAACATTTCTGTCAATGTGAATTTGATTTCAAATACTTGAAATTGATAAAACTGGTTCTAAAATAGCTGAATTATAAACTTCATATGAACATAAAAGCTGAAACAAAAAATGGTAACCTTATCACAGTAACGCAAAAGAAACAAACACAAGACAACAGAAAGTCTTATTAAAGAAAATGTACTTCTCAGCAGGGATCGAAACTACATTCCCTTTATCCGAGAAAAACTAGCCAATGCCAGGTGTACTTTAACCATTCAGCCATGGGGGGTCTCCATAGAAAAGCAAAGTTAATTTATCCAATTACTAAATTTCATAAAAGGGGTAATTGCAACTTTCTATGCTGTAGAGAGACCTGTAAGACCAAACAGTTATAACTGTAATTTCTGCTCACATTTTTCTTAAAACCACTTTGTTGCTGACGTGTCCCGTCTATGGTTCTCTCAGCATCCGTCCTTAGAGACTCATCTCTTGTTTCAAGTCTTTTCTTTATCAGTGATGACATTATTCAACAGTCACTGCCATATTTTTCTGTCTGGATTTCTGGAATGAAGAGGTCATTATTTACAGACTATTGGAGATGTGAACATTCTGAAAGAATCAGTACATATGCTAGTCTATGAGGACCTCCTTAGTTGGCCTAGCATAGAAATAAATACAATATGGAAGCCATTAATAAATAAAGAGAACTAGTATTATACTGTGGTGGTGAGGGGAGAATAGTATATTGTATTGTTGTGGTTTCTGCCCCAAATACAAAAACTCTGAGTCGGTCACCAGTTACCAAATATGACACAGGAGTGGCTGTGCTCTGGCCACTGTATGTCTGATCTAACTTTTAACCGGTAATCATGATCCCCAACATCATAGTCCAGTGAGGGATGCATGAATTGGTCATGGCTTGTCCAACTGTTCATCTCCTCCACCTAGTGTCTAACTTTTACATAGTGTACCTATTGGGGTGGAAAATTCCCAATAGGCTGTGGCTTTGTTTTGCACTGATGGCTCCAATGACGTATCGATCTCAGCAACTTTCAAGAAAGTCAGGACTTTCCTAGCAGAAAGGACAAACTCTGTTGATAAAGCTATCAACAATTTATTAAATGGTGAGAAAATATAAAAGTTGCAAACATCACACTTATGCAGTTCGACTTTGGTAATTTTAATCTCTATTCTTCCCATGAGGTATCGAGTGATATCTAACAGATGAAACTCAGGTGTATCGTCAACTTCACTGCTGCAAGAAAAATTAAACAGAAACGGACAGCAGTTTTATATCTAAGCTGCTAAGTGTGACCCTCTGCCTGTTCCTCCACTAATCAAAATGGCATGAGTATACACTTATAAGGGTAACGGTTCCAGGGAAAATTTTATTAATTAGGCATTTTTACAAAGACTCTCTTTATAAAAATATTTCCCATCAGCAATGACTGTGATCTATTCTTCTAAAGTACCCAAGATCAGACATTTTAGCAAGCTTTCTGCATACAATTTGCCATAGGATTCTAAATAAACATTCCATAAATCCATCTGGGTTTTGCAGAATTTTGGCAAAAGATATTAAATATTAACCATGTTCCTCAGATTTCTAAATCTTAGTTATACTGAATTTTACTTGTTTTATTTTAGGTTCAAATCCTCCTGATGCTTTTCTCGTAAATATATTTTATAGGTTCAAATGAATATTTTTAATACAAACTTTTCATCAGGTTCCAATCCTATTAACCACTCTCCCATATTTTTCTCCATCTACTCCTTTGCTCAGAATTACCAAATCTCTCAATACTGCAAGTTACTAAACAATATTTCATGCATTGACACAGTCAGGGCTACTGCCCTGCCACAGTAGCAGCAAGGCTCCAACAGCAGCAGCTGCAGTAAAAAGTGACGCCTCTGTGAGTGCAGTCAAGCATGACACGCATTAGCAGTACTCATCAGCAGGCAGGTGTTTTTTGGGGGGGGAGATAATTATTTTTTACCAGATACAAGTCTGACTATTTAACACTAGGCTTTAGAAGAGATGGATTCTACTGTAACAAGTAGTAATTCCTCCCGCTACAAACTGGCAATATCCAACGTTTTTTTAAAGGCCTTATATGCCAGCATTTAATGGTTATCTCCCTTTAAAAAATTATCAGTTCAGCATAAAGCAGCAATACTATTATTCAGTTACATATTACCCATATATATATTTTTTTCATTCTAAGTTAAACGTTTTAGTGATACCTTAACTCAGTACCTCTAGCCACAAAGTACTGTTTTAGTTACTTAAGGTTATATATAGATTTCTAAAAAAAAAATAATGGATTTTTTAATCCAACATATTTTTATTGCTTCAAACGTTGTTTTTTTTAGTGGATACCCGTATTTGAGAAGACGCTCCGTTTTTGTTTTTTTAAGTGTTTATTTCATTTACCAACCTGTGCACCCAAGAAAACTTAATAAAGAAAATTTTTTTTAAAATGAAAATTCCATCATTGTTTCTTAAATGGCATGTTTTAAGGTTTCAATTACTATGAATTAAATATTTTTCTTCCATCACTCTTGGTTTTATTGGATTGTTAAAAAGTTCCCATTTTTGGGGGTCACCCTGTATTTATCATCGGTGTTAAATTAAAAATTATGAATATCACACAAATTCACTCTCTTTAATGAATACAGCAAACCGTAAAGGTAGACAACACATTAAACTTTATGATAAACTGAAATCATTTGAAACAATGCAAGCTATTATTCTCTTTCATATAACATAGAATCTTGTCAGAAAGGTGGAAATACTACAATTCATTATATCAGTATGACAGAGAAAAAGCCTACTTTTTTTTCTTATGTGACTCTAAAAGCTTCAGATGTAGATAAAATACAGAAAGCACTAAACTTTGCCTACAAAGACCATATTTAAATGCTGCTAGGAAAGTGGACAATTATTCTTGCCAGAATCTATCTCACACATTTATAAGTGTACCATTCAGCCATGCAGTGAATATTGTTGCCACATCTGGATCTGGTGCTTCTGCTATGTATTTACAGATTCTAGATAAAGATAGATACAGGGAAAATTCTGCAAAACCATTGGTCCTAACCTGGTATCTCGGCTTCAGCCACTTTCCCATCACTGTAATGTAGCTTCTCTGTGCTTTTTCTATAAATATTTTCATGGCAATTGTTCTAATGAACTTTCCACTATGGCACCTAGACTTTATGAATTTAAGCGCAGTACTAGATTGGTAGCAAGGTCTCATCATATTAGTTGAAATCGCTCGATGTAACCGTAAGTTCTATGCTAACAGTTTCTTATCTCGCACTTCTTACTTGTGGAAATCTCTCCTTGCTTTCCAGTCAACTTTGATCTTCAAAAATTTAAATGCAAAGTCAATCGTTATCATCTGTCTTCTTAAATCCTGTTCTTTTATTGTTCGCTCTGCTTAATAATCCTTTTCTTTTTCTCATATTCTTGCACACTCAATAACCCCTTGCATTTTAACGTCTATTTATTGCCTTTCTTGGGATACAATCATGTTTGTCTATATTTCTGAGATAAGGTATTATGTACATTATTTACATTATTCGGACTATTGTCCTCATCTTTGTCGCCATGTTTATTACAACGTTTCAGCTGTTGGAATGTCGAACTGAACCCTTTATTTCGCTCACTGGGGTAGACTGTTCTAGTTCCACGTGCCATGTTTAATGGATGTCAGTTATCAGTTATCTCCTGTTAATTTTTCCATCTGAAAGTTCTCCACTGCCTTAACCGGGTATTGAACTCACACTCTTTGGGTCCTGTCACTGGATCTAACCAATGCCTTTATCCACTGCGCCATGTGTCCTCAGTGACAGGACCCAAAGAGTGTGAGTTCAATACCCGGTTAAGGCAGTGGAGAACTTTCAGAGGGAAAAAATTAACAGGAGATAACTGATAACTGACATCCATGTGGAACTGGAACAGTCTACTGCAGTGAGCGAAATAAAGGGTTCAGTTTGACATTCCAACGGCCGAAACGTAATAAATATGGCGACAAAGATGAGGAAAATAGTTCGAATAATGTAAATAATGTACAATCATGTTTGTTCCATATTTTTCTGTGACCAACCCTGAATTTAATCTATCACTATATATCATTATCCTTATTTTGGGCAAAATTCTCTAGAGCTTTTAGTCGTCTTTGTGATAATGTTGTTTTGCCATCTGTTTTTAAAAGTACAATAATTATTCCTTAGATATAGATAACATTTCCATAAAAATACATGAAAAAAGTGCTAAAAAATTTAGCCCAAAACGAGGGCATTTCCATCACTGCCTCAAAGGAGGCGTTATTGTTAATCATTAATGTAAATGAAAAGGGAAATGTTTAACCTTCATACCATGAAAAAAAACTGATGTCAAAAGGATGGTTATTCCCTTGACACCGCTATTACTATTCGCTCTACTGACTCCCTTAGCAATGTTTATTTACAAGATTATAAAAATATCTGAACCATATATTTATTATTTACTTTTTACAAAGACTTTTTGCCATTTTATAAAGAGATAAGTATGAAAAGAACTCTTTATTCAAAAATTTATAAAAAATACAAAATTATCAAAATATGATGCAATATTTATTATTTACAATTTGTAAATAACTATGAAAACAAGTTTTTTTTATTCAATCGAATAAATAGTGTTTAACATCTTTGTTGTCAGTTCTCAAGAATAAAGAAAATGTATAAATCTAAATAGATTCATACATTTTCTTTATTCTTGAGAACTTATATATGTTTGGATTTCATTAAAACTCTAATCATCTCTTTTTAAAAACAATAAACATTGCTGAAGGAGTGTATACAATAATAGTATCATCAGTGTCAAGGGAATAACAGTCCTTTCGACACACTGTTTTTTGTGAGTATTTTACCATGAAAATTTTGATGCATTTGTTTTAAAAATCCTACATCTACCTTAAAAATAATAATTAAAATCACTTTTTAATATACGTGATTAAGAGTGGAAGCTGACATATTACAGGCTTGTCATAGATACACAGACAGCATATACCTTTAAAAAAAAAAAAAAAGTAAATTATTTAAACATCTACCGTATTTTCCTGTGCATAATACGAAAAATTTTGAATAAAAATTAAAGGCAAAAATTGTGGGTTGTATTATAGACAACTACAAGTTTTCAAAAAATTTTAGCTTAAAAACCCTCTTATTCAAAACGGCAAGATTATAAATATACTCACCACAACAGATAATAAAACACAAAGTAGACAGGTGTTGATAATTGTTTACAAAGGTATTTGATATGTCGGCAATATTTGTTTCTCCATTCTTATTGAAAGGCAATATTTTTTTTATTTTTATAGTTTATTAATATATAGAAATATAATAAAGTCATATCAAACAGAAAAGTATTAGAGATTAATCAACACCATAAAATGTATTACCAAGTATGACTAGTTAGTACGTTTCCCCGAATATTCAAAAATAAGTTTTGAAATGGAAATTACGAGAGGAAACATGCAATGACTAAACATTTGGTTCATTTCTATTCTTTAATATCATGAAAAATTAAACCATTTTAGTGAAATATGTGTTTGATATTGAAATTTTAATGGAACAACTTTTAAAAAGAAATTTTACATAAGGACAGCTGTACAATGTATGGGTCGTAATATACTCAAAGACGTAATTTATTCTGTTTTTAGCTTCAGAAACATGGAATCATACTCAAGTCATATTAAACCTATATAAAAAGAAATACCAACATCTAAATTAAATGTATCAAAATAAACTGTAAAATTCATGTTCAAACCTAAAAAGCAATAGGAAATCATTGCTGTAAAATGTCTAAGAGGCTTTAGTAATAAAGTATTAAACATTTTACACTCTTTTGCTATGCGCCCTGGCCCATCAGGTAATAGCCTCAGCTCCCTCCGGAAGGAGAGATGCTGTCTGGGGGAATGGCCCCCTGGGGCCTGAGCCGGTATTATTTGCAACTTCCCTGGCTATATGCTTTTTTAAGTCTTTCATATGAAGGATGGTCCAGAAACTGCCTCTTTTGCTTAACTTTAGATATGAGGGTGTAGTGAAATGGGAAGCTGCTGCCTGAGAGATGAGTCCCCAGGAACCAGTTGGTTTCCAACTCCAAATGGTTACAAATCTCTTGCAATGCCAGACTGTGATTTAAGTACTGGTCATCACAAATGTTTAACTCGTTGACTCCCAGAGTCCCAACACTATATCGTAATTAATTTTGCTACAAGCGACTTTGTTTTAACATTGTTTCATATATTCGGCAAGGATATCATTAGTATTTATTACCGACAACACACTGGTGTATCGTATGGTACTGGAGTCCATTTTAGAACCCAGAGTCCCACCATGAATGCATAGTACATCTCTTTGAATGTAAAGAGAAAATTAAAAAAAAAAATAAAATGACCCCCTCCCACCACACCAAAAAAAAAAAAAATAGTAGAAATTCCAAAAGGAAAATGAAATAAAAAACAAAAAATAAAAATATTTAATTTTGGACAAAAAATGTGGTTCTGGTGTACCATGATCTCATAAGCAATCAATCATAGCATCCCACTCCAAATAATCCTCATGACAAAATTAACCTGGCATTTCAAATAGAAAAGGACCTCCAATCGGTTGTGAACTGGGGCAAGAATTGGATGGTTAACTTTAACGCCTCTAAAACTAAACTGCTCTCTATTAACCACCACAAGGATCGATCCCTGCATCCCATTAGAATGTCTGAAGACCAACTTCTCAAGAGCTCCTCTCTGCGGCTGCTCGGTCTCACGCTGTCTGCTGATCTGAGATGGAACAAATACATCGAGTCAATTGCATCATCCACCCCAAGGAAAGTTGGCTCCCTGTGCCGAGCCAGGAAATTTTTCTCCCCGGAATCGATCCTCCAAATCTATAAATCGACCATTCGCCCTTGCATGGAGTATTGCTGCCATATATGGTCTGGAGCCCCTGCTGTTTTCCTCAGGGTTCTTGATAAGATCCAGAGACGGATATGCAATGTAATTGGCCCTGATCTGTCATCTCGTCTGCAATCGCTCTCTCACAGACGCGAGGTTGCCTCGCTCTGTCTTTTTTACAAATACTTTCACGGTAATTGCTTCACCGTTGAAACTGTTAGATGTAGACGTCTCTTCTACTCCAATAGCTTCACGTCTCGCACATCTCGCCTGTGGAACTCCCTTCCTTATTCCTGTTTCCCTGACAAATACAAGCTCCAACTATTTAAGTGTAACGTCAATCGACATCTCCAGCTGCCTTGATCTATCCACTTCCCTTCTCCACATCCTTTCACCTTACATTCCTATCTGCTCTCACTCCAAATCTTCTGTAACCCCCTTGCCTTGATCGATCCACTTTCTCCACATCCTCTCCTTTACCACTCCTATCTGCTCTTCCTCCAAACCTTCTGTAACCCCTTGCCTGCTAGTGGCTTCCAGCCTTGCTTGGGCTGATAAGCTTAAAAAAAAAAACAAAAAAAAACAAAAAAAAACACACACAACCCACCAGAGGGTCATGTGGGCCTTGCAGACATATCACCACGACCCTCCGGTGGGACATATGGGAGCCAACATGTTGAGATCATAACTGGCAAATATATAACAATGGTGATCTATGTTGAATTTTAGAAACCGTCAATGAGATTTTAAACCAACAAAGTCGATGACGAAAAAGTAGCTGTTGTCATATGCCTGTATTTGATAACTAATCTATACGTTGATATAAATTTTGAACCCGTTGTTCCAATGCCTACCACATCTTTTCTGCTTTTCTTCCAACCTCATTCAGATAACTCTAACAACAAAGGAATAGTTTTTTTTAAAGGTGAAGGCTAGAGAAGTGACCAGTGACAAAAGCAATAAAAGATGAGGATAACAGACCAAAGAAAACGATGAATTGTTCATACCAACAATCACCAAGTCACCGACTCCACTGTAATGATTTACCTTACTACTCATCAGGAGCGTGCTGTCTAGGTAGGTAGTGTATAAAACAGATCAGCAGCTACATTTTCCTTTTGTGGCACAATATGCACTTAATCCAACAAAATTATGATGGTTACTCTGATTATTATGCAAAAAATGCAAAATATTTTTTTTATTTTTTATAGATTTACTACATAAAGACCACAAGCTACCTACTCTGAGTAATTACTGATGGCACATGCCTGCAAGTCATGGACCCATTAAGGATTCTATTTGGATGTAAAAGATATGTCATTCAATGACAAAGTCCCAAAGCTAAACTGCAGACATACTCGAAACATATCACAACTTCATATTGCTCTTTCAGGCTATTTGCAAAATGTGAGAGTTAAGCTGAGAAGACGAAAGGAGAAAAAGTTTCAGAAAGATTATTGTATTTTATGAAGTTTTTGAAAATTATTTCATTGAACCCCAAGAGCTGACCACTTGCCAATTCCTAGACATTCTGGATAAATTTCACTATTTCAGAACTGCCTGTGTAATAGAACAAATCCGCACTGAAGAACAGCAAATGGCCAGTACAAGGTTGCACAGAAGAATAGCCTTATTCTGTTTAAATGTTAGGCTGTGTCATTCATTTTGGTAATTAGATGCTGGATTTGTAAAATGAGTTACAATGGTGATTTTTTTTATTACTAATAAGATTATAAATTTTTAAAAATATGTAAACCATGATTTAAATCACAAATATTTCTTTTTCTCTAATCTATTTATAATACAATGTACTAAGTCTATTTGTAAATTTTTGTCTGTAATTTTTTCATGTATTGGAGTTATTTCCCTTGCACTGGTAATGTCAGGTGGAATTGTTTTTGTTATGGCAATAGTAGACTCTTCAAACATGTTCACAAGCGTAAGAAGTAAAAAGCCTAACTCCAAGAAAGAGTCGAGTAAAACAATAATAACTCAAAACAAATATATTTAAAAGATTCACATGTGAAAACCTACTAATTATATGCTGTCGTTTGATTTTCGTTTTTTTGTTTTTTGATGACAAATAAACTAGTATTAAAATATATTACTTCAGGTTTTATCCTCAATTTGTAAATGCACCTCAATTTCTACAGGTTCACTTAATATTAAATTATTTTAAATAACAATAAGTTTTAAGATATCAGAATTTCTTAAATGAAGCATTTACATTATTAGCAGTTTCAGTTTTGATCAGCTCTCATCTTATTTCAAAATGCCTTTTTTGTTTACATTCAAAGACTATTCAACAGAATCTCCACAGTTTACTTAGTTGTCATAAAATATAAAATTGTGATAAAAAATGATTGATAAACAAACCTAAAATTAATAACAACCATAACGATACTAATTATTTGCACAAGAAATATTTTTAGGTGAAATAAGCACAATTTGAGTATTTAAGTGATTACATTCAAATTTAATTTCTAGTCTAATTTCAGATTATAATCTGGATGCTAAGTTTCTTTATTAGTCATATAACTTTAAAAATCATTCTATGATGCACAATTCACTGTTCTATCCAATGAATTGTCCATCACAACAGAATTTTGTTTCCCTCCTTTGCCATTATAAAATAGGAAAACAAATCTACACACAAGATAAACAAATTTAGATTAGAATCCTACATCCAAGTTTTTATGTCATTTTGTCTTTATAATTTAAACAAAGCTAAAACAAGATAGAAATAACAGGAGTTATTTTCTTTAGGTTTTTTTTATTAAACCATGTAACTTGGTCTTACAGAATTCTGGCAACAAGAAAATTTTAATAATTTTACTTTGGTCATACAATTTCAAATTTTTTTTTTTTTTTTCATGCATTGAGCTTTGTTAAACCAGGGTCCAGTTTGAAATTATTTGCCCAGTGCCCAGTCATTATTTTCCACTTTGTTTAGATAACAATATACGCTATCAAAACAGTTAAAAAGAATTTTTTTTAAAAAGCTCTACATATTATAATACATATATGAGAAAATATCAAAAAGTAAAACCTACTTCTTCATAAAATCAAGTATAATTCATGCTTTTGATGTATATTGTCAATGTTTCTTTTTTTTCTTATGGTCTATTATAAACATAGATCAGAGACTGTCAATTTTACAGTGTATGCAATTGATCCTTCTGAATGAGCAAAACAGCTAATCTGCTAAACATGTCCCTTGCTTCTTCAAGTAATCAGAGTCGTATATAGTAAAGCAATACATTTGAAAATGACAGTTGATTAGCTCAGACTCAAAAGAGAAAAAATGATTTATGTCAAGATGACATGTCAGATGAGCTACAACATAGTCACATAAAATTATTGAAAAGCCTTATTTAAATTAATTATCTTTCATTCTTGTTTGAAATGATACAAACAAGACTCAAGTCTCAACCAGTTTTGTAAGGACATGTCAACAACATATATAAAAACAGTATTAATATACAACTTTAACTTATGACTTCATGGTTAAAAAAATAAAGAAAAAAAAAAAAAAAAAAAAAAAAGGTATTTATTTTTGTTTCCCCCACCCCTATCATTATAAAAAGAAAGGCAGAACATCACAAAGGGAAATCTAAATGAAAATCTACTGTTAAATTTCTTGTGCCTGACAAAGGTTGTGTCAATCTTAGATGAGACTCCGCGTGAGACAAGGGATTAAAAAAAAAAAGAAAAAAAAAGGGCATGTTGGCAGTAAAAATATATTCTTTCAAGAAACCTAGAGAAATCCACAGCAATGATCACTCCCCCACCACAAAATATATAAATACAAGCAGTATTTTGTCACAGCAACACTTACAAGGGTCAAGTATTATGTCCCTTTGCAATAGTAAATATATAGTTCTTGTGGTGCTTTTTACAAACCAGTGGTCTAGATAGAAGAATTTGCTCTCACTAATCGGTAATTTTCAAAAATTGCTTACTCAAGAAAACATTTCATGTACATTGACATTTATTCAGTCATCAGCAAGGGTTTATTAGAAGTAAAAAAAAATAAATTAAAAAAAAACATTAAATGTGGGATACATTTGTAGAAATATGCACCATGTGTCACATACAGTGATATACATTTAAGAAAACAAAGTTAGTCTCCCCAACTACTAAGGAGATAGCCGAGTTGTTAGATGACCGAGGTGAAGACCGCAAAGTTCAAAGTATAAAGTTAGGTCATTTATTCACTAATCATCTCAAAGAAAAAAAAAAAAAAACAAAGAAAAAAAAAAGACAAAGAAAAAAAAAAACTCTGGCTTCAATTCAGAAAAAGAAAAAAACAAAAAATTACAATATCCCACCCAACCCTGTGCAGTCAATCTTGCATTTGTAAAAATCCGCAATACTCAAGTGGTATAAATATCAGCTTACAGAAATCTTGCCTTTGCAGTGTTCAGTGTTTAATGCTGTCCAGCCATATTTGTTGAATTTTGTAGAGGTTGTGGTAAAGCAGAAGTTTTCACCATCAACCAACACAAAATTTAAGATTTGGCTTGACACTCTTTTGGTTCAGTCAGCTTTAGTAGTGGCCACCTATCAGTCTATTGGGCAGTTTGTTTTAAATCTGGAGACTAAAGGAATTTACTGGGGTCAAATTTTAACTACTCTCTTTCCACAGAAATTGTAGAAAACTTTTCTCTGACATTTTGATTTGAGTAGAAAGCACAATAGAAACTACAACCCCACTCCTCCTAAGATTGAAAATTATTTCCGATAATAATTACAATTTTTATTATTAAGCAATACTAAACAAATAATACTAGCAATACCAATGAAAATTTTATGGTTTTCCTATTTGAATTTCCTGATGAATCTTAAGTTAATGAGTGAGTAAGCTTCTTGCAAGTTTCCAAACTATAAAATACCCCTATTGCACTATTAAATATTTGAGCTTAACAACCATAACAAAATTTTACAATAACAATCACAGAAATGAATTCAGGCCAATATTTAAAGTTAAGAGGATACAAATGAAAAATTAAAAACTGACAAGCAGACATTAAAACCATGAAGCGTTATTGACTCTGCTATGCTCCCTTTCTTTCCCTAAAACCAAACAGATATTTTTTTTTCTTTCCATCCTTGCATTCAAACATGAATGGCCCATTGTTTTTCTGAAAGTTGTGGGCAAGGGACAGTCAAACTATTATGGGACATAATGTATCTACTAACGCAGAAACAAGCAGAATTATAACATGATAATAGTACAGGTGAAAGTCACCATGAAAAAAAAAAAAAAAAAAAAAATTAAAAAGAATCTATTCCTTTGATTTTGTTGTGAATTCCTCACCAATACCTGTACCTAATGATTATCACCTAAGTATCTGTACCTAATGATTATTTCTCTGCAACTGTTCACTGTTCTTTTATTATTATTATTAATTATATTTCTCAAGATGCCATTTTTAATTATGTATTTTTCTTGCCTTTCCACACACACACACACACACACAAAATATACACATCTATTTTTGTTATAAAATCGTAATAGAAACATTAATTAATATCATTCTAACAAAGAATAAGCATAAGACAATAAAAATGAACAATAATTTAAGAATTTATTTAATTTTGAAAGAGCATATTCATATAGATTGCATTCTTTTTATCAAGGAATCTTATTTGAAGAAAGGCTAAAAACATAAATTAATAAAATTCAACATCTAGAGAGAGAGAGAGGGGGGTTTGAAAGAACAAATATGCAAGTAAGACAGAATTCATTCAATATTAAAGCTTCTTACAAACAAAGATTTAAATAATTATCTTTTCAAAGTATAGAAAAAGAAAGATTTAAATTTGGACTGCTCCTTAATATTTCATGGTACCCACTGGTTTTCTCGATCATGCACAACAACTAACTTTTGTTTACACGAGTTACATTCAGACTATTGTTCTCATCTTTGTTAGACATTATCACAACATTTCGGTCATTGTGCCTTCTGGCCTTCATCAGGTGTATATCAACCTGGGTAACCTACAGAGAATTCCGAACTGAACCGTTTATTTAATCTACGGGTGTAGACTTATCATTTCACTGCCTAAGGATATCTTGACTAGTTGTAATTTTTAGTACATTTTTTATTGCCTGTTTCCACCAAGTTCAATTACATATTGCTTGACCCAAGGTTTGGACTCACAATTACTATGTCACCAAATTAATGGTACAATAGCCTAGTGGATTAAAGTGTTAGTTCGTGAATTTGATGGCATAGTAATTGTGAGTTCAATTCATGGGTCGGCCAGCGTGTATTTGTAATCAGTGGAAACAGGCGAGCAATAACTAAGCATTAGTAAAAACTAGGCATGATATCCCTAGACATGGGCAGTGAAATGAGTCTACCACTGTACGATACCCAGATTGATATACACCTGATGAAGGCCAGAGGAGACAATGGCTGAAACGTTGTGATAATGGCAACAAAGATGAGGACTGTAAATAGAGTAAATAATGATAACTCCTCATTCTAGAAATAAATTAAAGAACTATGAAAATTAGTTTTAATTTATTTATTTTTTTCTTCATAAACTATCAGCATGAATTTCATCTTTTTTAATGACAGATGATAACCAAGAGGTTAGATCACTAGACTGGAGACTGTAAACACTTAGAATTTAATTCTTAAGGTTAGATCAATGAGGAATAGCTCTGAAAAAATATTTTCAGAATTAGTGTAAATGGTCTTTTTGCCAAGAAACACACAGTAATCTTTAATCATGCACAGAGTACGGCAAACAACTGCTGAAATATGAATTATTCTGGTCATATCGATACAAATATTGACCAGCTGGGATGAATTTGTGTTTACTTATTCTATATGTACAGTCTTTTTTCGGTATTAAAAAATAAATGGCAATGTTTAATCTTCATGTCCAAACAAAAAACAAACATGTCAAAAGGACGGTTATTCTCTTGACACACTGCTATTACTGTATACACTTTTGACTCCCTCAACAATGTTTATTTACAAGATTCTAAAAATATGTGAACCAAGTACAATGTGGCATTTATTATTTACCATTTTATAAAGGAAGAAATCTGAAAAGAAATCTTCTTATTCAAAAATTTATAAAAAATACAAAATTATCAAAATATGTAAGAGGTGTTCTTAAATTATTTTAGTGAATTTATGAGAGCAAATGGAAGAAATGCCTGGAAAATGCTTTTTTTTTCAAAATTTATAATTAGTTACTCATCATTATGAGTTTATTTAAATTTTCTTTCTATATTTCTGAGATGAGGTATTATGTACAGTATTTACATTAGTCGATAAAGATGAGGACAATAGTCCAACTAATGTAAATACTGTTAAATTTTCTTGTTCAAACATTTTTATAAAATTTATGAATAAAATTTCTTTTCATATTTCTTTATAAAATGTTAAATAATAAATATTTCATCATATTTTTATTATCTAGTAAATATAAAATTATTCTTGTAAATAAACAATCTAATAAATAGTGTTTAACATCTTTGTTGTCATTTCTCAAGAAAATGTATAAATCCACTTTCATATGTTTGGGTTTTATTAAGATTTTAATCATTGCTTTGTAAAAAAAAAAATATTGCTAATGGAATAAATGTGTATACAGTAATAGAGGTGTATTTTGTAGGCAAAAAGGTTAAACTTTCCCAAATAAACATAATTTTTAAATAATTATTACAGAGGCTAAAGTGAATTAATATAGGTTGATATTAAAATGAAAAACCAAGTTTTCAAGAACATCATATTTAGCTCTCAGTAAGTTTTACTTAGAAAAGTAGGATAAATTGTGATGTTTTGTCAGAATACAATCTATTTGAAAAAAAAAATTTTTTTTTTACAATTAACATAATTATGCTTTTAAAAAAAAAACAAAAAAAAACAATCTAACCCAATTCTTTATCTGGGTCACATTCATTCTGACACAATTGCTGGACAATCTTCTCACAGATGAGGAAGAGACTTGAAACAGCAGAAATGTGGTTCTACAGGAGGATGCTGAGAATACCATGGACCAAACATGTGAGAAACGACAAAGTTTAACAATAACAAAAAAAAAATTAAGATTGATTTTATGGCCAAATTATAACATTATAAAAAAAGACCTTCTAAACTGTTGCCTTAAAGTCTGTATCTATCACCAAAAATTGATTAATATTAACCCTTTAATGCACTGTAAAACAGTGTATTAATTATAGGTTTGTAAAAATCTAATTATTATAGATTTCTTCCTATAACCCATTAATGCCATATAATGGGTTTTTCTTCTTCTATGTGCCATGTTCCTTCAGGATGTGGGTGATCATGGCTCTCCACAAGATCTTATCCCTTGTAGCTTGCAGTAAAGTTTGTATTTTCACCACCCTTCCCATTATTCACTATTATGTATAAAAAATGTACTGATTATAATGAAGTCAACTTGACAATAAAATTATATATATATATATAAGTTATATTAGTTCTACAATGTAGGTTTATAATATCTTGGGTAGTGCAACAATATCTAAAAGATACAATACCAGTAACTTTGTCCCTGCTAAACCAGCTTGCAACATGAATCATAAGGACTTATCAGCTGAGAAGATGACTCATGTAAAAGAAAAATAAAAGGACACACATGAAGTCCTCAAGAGGTAAATTATGAAACCTATTTAATGTTGATAAAAAGATAAATACTGCTAGTGTACCAAATGACCCCAATTTTATCATGCACTCTTAATGACCGTCTCTCCAAAATCTCAGAAATTTTTATTGTTCAGAAGCTTTATATCTTCAGGTCATACTCAACACCATTTTATTCCTTGGTATTTAAAAAATCACACCAAATCTGAACACAAATAGACATGATTTAAAGTATCACTTTTAGAGAAAACTTGAATTCTTTCCAAACTAACCAATTATAAATATGAATTTGCCAAGTTTGGTTCAATTCTAGCCCAAAGGACTTTAAATTAGGCTATCTGCAAACAATACAGTTACAACTCTGCAGTTTTTTTGTTTTGAGATTGACAATAACTGATGTATTATTTTTTTTATCATGTCCTATATTGCAACCATAAATTTTTCTGAATTTATAATTACGAATAATCTATAATCTTCACTAAAATTGCAATAAAAGTTTCAAAAATTTCACTTAAGAAACATAAAAGTGACTAAGAAGGTATATAATTTTACCTACGTACATTTTGGCAATATTAATAACTATTTATTTTAACAAAGTACATAAATAAATAAAAACCTATACAAATTCTAATAAGTAAAGATAGACAAACTACACTCAGCTAAAGAAATTCAAACAGAAAGAAGCTCTGCTCTCTAAATACTTCCCAATATTGTTGACAAGAAAAAGTTAGTTTCATGGAGTCGTTTTATCGTCATTTTATATAATCTTAAAACTTTTCAAATTTTCAGATATATTTTCTATAACCAAATATTGACTATTATTAATGCTGCTTAAAAAGGTTTTAAGGTGTATTTACAATGAGACACAGAAACTGAAAAGATATGTTCAGTCTTACAAGAACAAAACATTGTCAAATGGAAGCTTTAAAGCTGATGTGGACATAAAAAAACAAAAATATAGCCAATTGAATCAGACATTTTCCATTTCTACCTGAAGAAAAGTTAAAAATAATGGAAGATTTTTTTTTTAGCCATAATTGAATCTTTGCCAATAACCTTTCAAATGACATTTTGATAGAATATTCCAAAATAAGAAAATGTAGGCAATAAAAAAAAGATAAATGATTAAATCATCATAATTATAATCATTAATTATATATTTACGCTATATACAAACTAACTGGGATTACAGAAACACAATTTTACTGTTTTATGCCACCTCCGAATTATCAAAGGCAGAACGAAAAAAAAACAAAAGAAAAAAAAGAAAGGAAAATGATTAAATTTAAATATTCAACTTGAATTTCAGCAATAATTGGAAATATTTTTGCAAAGAGTTGACAGCTGGTAATATATTAAATATACAAAATGAATCTCAGGGAGTAAACCACTTACTGAATTCTATAATACATAGCAGAAATATTAATGAAAACATTTGTTTTTAACATCTTATAAGTTACTTCCAAACCCTTAACCTGAAAAATGAATGTTTGGAAGAACCTTCCGCAAAACAAGTTGATTCTATTAACAGTTATTTTCCTCAACCAAAATATGAAAAAAAATTAATTTTGTTGCAAGTTTCGATAATGTTCAAGTTATTTTTCCATCAAACTCCAAATATGGATTAACAATATTAAGAGTTAGGAAAAACAACTACTTTTACAAATTTTTGTTTATTTTTTTTTTTCAAGTGGCAAATCTCTGTATTAAAAATTACCTCAGAAAACAATGTACCAACTACTATTATGGGCAATAATACGGAAACAAATGCCAAATCCCTATTAAAGGAAGTCAAGAAAAGCTCGGGACTTAATTTAATTGTTACTGTAATGTTGCCATTGTTTAGAGAGTGATACAACCAGATCTCAATTGTGTTTCTTGACTGAATTGACCAACTAAGTATTTGAGATAAGGGCTTTACATTCTCTTGAGAAATGTCTTCTGTTTTTGAATATAAGGTAAAGTAAAACAAAAATGTTGCTAAAAATATGATTAACTCTTGCAATCTATTCAAGAATAGTCAAGCTTTAAATTTCTTATCAACTTGAAAATCAACAAAGGCTTTTTTTTAAAAGTTTCAGTCCATCCCTGTTACTGTTGGGTGTTCTATCACCAAATACTACTGAAGGAACCCCTATATTGTTTTTGTTTGGGGTTAAAAAAAAAATGTTTTTTAATTTGTTTAATGCATATATGTTTAAAAGTAATCCAGATTTTTTAATTATACATTTCAATTAAACAAAATTATATTATCGGCAAAACCCATACAAAGGACCTACTAATTTTTCTTCCGACAGCTAACCCTAACCCCCGACGACTCCCAGCTCTAGAACCACCGGTCTGGAGAAGTAACATTGTACAAAAGGGGAGAAAAGGTTTCTCTTTTTTTTTTTTTCCTTATTTGTTTTTTTTTTTAACCCCCAACCCTTTAAGTAATTCAATTAAAAATTGCAAAAATAAGGGCTGAGGAGAAGCAGAATTTAAAATTTGTTTATTCAAACTAATATCACACCAGTCTGCATGGATTTTTTTTTTTATATTTAAAATCTGAAGATGCTTTCATGCTGCTTCTCGAAATGTTAATCACTTTTTCTATCACATAATACATTCAGGTGCGTTACAAAGTGTACGACAGAAACACACCAAACAGGAAAACAAATATCACTTGCATCTTTTAAAACTTATCATGAAAAAAGATTAAAAAATATTCCGAGTAAACAACATTTTTTTTTTCTGCCATTTTTCTTTTTAAAAAAATAAATGAAGACTGGTGTTAAGACTCACTGGCTTCTAAAATTTAGCATTCTCATCTTTTTTTGTTCTTCTCAATGCTACATTTTTCTTTAAACTGGTAACTCTCCGATCATCTTCAGGCATTATTTCTTCAACAACAACAAAAAAAAAAAAAAAAAAAAAAAAATTAAAATATATAAAGATGAGAATGTTTAATCTAAGGAAACCAGCGAGTAGATATTTATGCCACTTGAGTCTCACGGATTTTTCTCTTTATTTTAATACATGCACGCAAGTGCCCAGACTGCATTACAGATAGTATAGGGTGGAGGTGAAGGAAGGCTTGCCCAAGGTCAAGATAGATGGCCACACTCCTAAAAGTAACAATTCTGACTAAACCAATGTAAGGATAGCTGGTAAAATAAGATGGGCTGGGTAACCCATCATCTCCCAAAAAGGAAACTGTTGAATAATAAGAGTTAAAAAGGTTCAAACGGAGAATAATAGACCAACACCTTAAAAGGGGGAGGAAAAAAAAAAAAAGTGACACTGAGAGTAAAAAAATAAATAAATAAATAAATAAATCAGAATAAGTGAATCAGTTATATATACATACACACAACCTAAAGATGATCGGAAAATATACCAGTTCAAAATGTAACATTGAGAAGAACAGTAAAAGATGAAGATTACTAGCCCAGAGATAACCTGGCACACACTAGCAATTCTGCATCTCAGCAAAAATTATATCAGATAGCACTGAGAAAAACATTAAGAGATTTGTTTTTATATTAAAGATAGCCTGAAAAAAAAAAAAAAAAAAAAAAAAAATGGCCAGCACTAATAATTCTTCATGTCAAGAAAATCCAGAAAAAATATATATAAGAACAGAGATATAATGTTGTGGACTTAAAAATGTTAGAATGAGTTTTATGCCTGAAATAGGCCTTTTTTTTTTAACAATGATATTGAACAGCATTCAAATGAATAACAATTGTAGTCTTCAGCTGGGAAAGTGGTAAGCAGCAAATACTCTTGTCCGTTTCACAGTCAAATGTCACAAATGTTATGCTGCCAGCTAATAATAATCCCAGCAACATTTTAACGTGTAGTGTGTGTGTGTGTGTGTGTGTGTGAGAGATGTATATAATTCAAATCATCTGCATATTCATGTATATCTTTTTTTTGTTAATTTAATTTCAAGTTCCTTATTTGCCAGCACTTAAGACAATGGAACTCCATGATTACATGTCAATTTCTATATTCCCCTTACCTCCTACTACTTTTAGATCAAATCTTTTTCCCTAGAACAGGTTTGAAATAAGGACCACTATTTAAATAAATGTCGAATTCAAATGAATATAATTCTCTTCCTTTCTTGCATGAAATCTGAACATAAGTTACTCTGGTCATT
Organism: Acanthosepion esculentum; assembly: GCA_964036315.1. Taxonomy (NCBI): domain Eukaryota; kingdom Metazoa; phylum Mollusca; class Cephalopoda; order Sepiida; family Sepiidae; genus Acanthosepion; species Acanthosepion esculentum. The sequence continues at coordinate 74,552,459 of OZ038479.1, read as the reverse complement.
CAAAATAGTTTTTTTCAGACCAGCATCTCTATCTTTGTTGTTTACATTTTAATGTTTTTTTGAGTAGAGTTCTTTCCAATCTTTTTAATGACAATAAGCGAACAAACGTTCTGCAAAGTTCAGTACAAATTCTGAAGAGGGATCATTGGCAAGGAGAATTTGAGGGTCCACTCCTAAGAAAGAACATTGGATATGACAAACCAAAGAGTAGAATATATACTCCTCTGAATTAAAGTTTGAAATTCTTTAATATGATGCCTGAAAATACACAACCTAAACATAAGATAAGAAATATAACTGTTCCCAACTTCAAGAAAAAAAAAAAAAATAAATGTTACACTTTAATTTAAGACAGTTAAGAATGAAAAATATGAGACATCAAAAGGATTTTACAGTGCAATATTAAATAAATTTAACATTTAGTGACCATTGTTCCACTACTGAAACATGCTTTAAGATTTTTTTTTTTTAATACTAGACGAGTATTAATATTGATTATTTTATCAATAATATACATGGAAAAAAACTAAAATACAATATGTTTCCTAAACATCAGGTTAAAATACAATTAATGTTCATCTGGTACCAAAAATATATTTTCTACTAGTGGAACAATGAGCAATAGAAGGGTAAATAGATTTCTCTCTCCTTTCAGTTCATCTCTAAATTACATTTTTATATTTTTTCACTTCAAACTGCTAAAATGTGAGGAAAGAAAAAAATTACTTTAAAAAAAAAAAAAAAAGGTTAATGATAAAGTTATTTTAATCTACATGATGCAGGTTAAGCCTTGTTAGCGTCTTAGATGCCAGCAAATAAGGTACTTAAAAAAACAGGTACCTAATGAAAAAAAAGAAAGAAAAAAAAAAACAGAAAAAAAAAACACGGTACCTAGTGATGAGGTGAATATTGACATGAACAATGACACGATGAAGAAGAATGGTGGCTAGGCATCGGGGGAGGCGGGGGTGGGGGCGGTGACACAGGGCCGCAACAGCACGAGGGGGGTCCTGGTTGACAAGCCGCACAATCAGACATGTCATAGCAGCTTGACTGTGGCCCATACGAACAGGGAGGAGGAGGGGGAGGCGGAGGAGACATAGATGTTTCGTGGTACGTCCTCCGCAATTCCTCACTGCTGTGACTGCGTTCATGCTTTTTGAGATGCACCCGCTGTGGAAAGCTCTTATTGCAGACACCACACCTGAACGGTTTCTCACCTGAGTGGACCCTTTGGTGGATAGTCAGGTGAGCCTTCTGCGCAAACGACTTGTGGCAGGTGTCACATGAGTAGAGCTTCTCGCCTGTGTGGATGCGGTGGTGGTTGTTGAGGTGGCTTCTTTGTGAAAATGATTTGTTGCAAGTGAAACAGGTGTAAGGTCGCTCACCTAAAAAAACAAAAAAAGAAAAGATGAAAAAAAAACAAGAAAATTTGAGTTATGCAATATCTATGTATAAATTCAGAAATTATATATATATATTCTTTTTATAGAATACATAATCTTTGCTTGGATGAATGCAATTTTGATCAAGAACCGTTAATTTTCAATTTCACTTTATTTTTTCCATTTTCAAATTTTCTGAAAGTCCTGGCTCCTCATTCAGAGTACTTGTAAAACAAACTTTAGAGTTGATTTTAGAATAAAATCAGATAAGAGTTTGTAACTATATATATATATATAAATCCCTAACCCTGAAATACAATCAGAATCAACTGTCCTTGATTTTTGTAAAAAGAAAATGCAATTCATTAAAAAGAAGAAAAAATTTTCCCAAATCTGTATCTGAGATTTTTAAGAGTTTGCTACATCAAAACTGTTGGCTTTTGAAATTCAGAAAAAAATAAGATTCCAAAGTAAAATTACAAAATAATCTTATACTCATTACTGAGGATAAGGGACAATGGACAGTTAGGGTTTTAAATTCTCCTTCTCTTAGACTCATTTCCAACCACAGCTAGAAAGCTCAGTCTACCTTGCTAGTTAACAAATAGACGGGAGGAGAAGAGATTGATTCCTTCTTTACCCAAGGGTATTTGAACATAAGCGAATGTAATGAACACAGACTGGAATTCAAACTCAACTCTCCAATTTCTCATTTTGAGTCACTATTCATTATATCCATTTTCCTTACACAGTTTTGTCTTTCATTCTAACCTGAAGATGACGAAATCAACAGACGTTTGGCAAAATGTGTTGTTTATACCTTCTTCACTTTGTTTTAGATACTATTATACATCTTACACTACACACACACACACATATATATATATATATATATATATATATATATATATATATATATATATATACACACACACACACACACACACACAGTGGGGAGGACAAATATTTGTACACATACAAATTAATTTATTGTATTTCCGACTAATGAATAAACATACTTTCCCTATAATTAACTGTACAAAGATGCATATGCATAATAACTAAATATGCATATAAAACAGAAAAAAAATTTGATTTAATAGAAATAAATCTCATTTATTGATTTTAATGGGTGAAGAAAGTATTCATACAATGCAAATTTAAGATTTTAAAAGTTTTTAAATTGCTTTAATACTCTAGATTATTCAAGTAGAATTTTCTAGAATGTTCCAAAAATGTTATCAGTAGTTATTTTTAGCCTAAAAAAATACAAACAGAACATTCTGTAATTGATATTCATGCAAGAAGGTTATCATCACGGTAAGAAGTAAAGAATTGACAAATTTGCAAAAAGAATTGATTGTCAAGCTCTGGAAAGAAGGTAAAAGTTACAGGGAAATCTCAGAAAACCTGAATATTCCATTTACTACCATTAGTTCATTCATTGCAAGGTATAAAAACCTCAAAACTGTTGAAAGCCAAAGAAGAACAGCTGCTCTACAGAAGATTTCTTCAAGATCTTCAAAGACATTAATATGTCAAATTAAACAAAATCCAATGTCAAGAGTTGCAAGATGATTTGCTTTAATCAAGAGTCTGTGTCACTAAACGGACAATAAGCCATGAAATTCATAAGAATAATCTAGTCAAACTCCCCTCAGAAAATTCCACTGCTATTGAAAAAGACACAGAGATGCCAGGTTGAAATTCATTCATGAACATAAGGATAAGGAAAAGTTGTATTGGGAAAGAGTATTATGGACAGACAAAACCAAAACTGATCATGTATGGAGGAAAGATGGCAGTGCCTTCAAACAAAAGAACAGTTCTAACAGTGAAATTTGGTGGTGGCAGCATCATTGTTTGGGGATGTTTTTCTGCAAACGGTACTAGCAACATATCAGTAATAGATGGTAGAATGAATGCTGCAGCATATCAAAATATTTTGGAAGCAAATTTAATGATTTCAGTTGAAAATTTTGAACTTCCTCCTGATTGGATCTTCGAAGAAGATAATGATCCTAAGCACACTGCAAAATCTACAAAGAAATTGCTTGATGAAAATAATGTAAATATCCTGAAATGGCTAATTTAGACCCCAGATTTAAACCCAATTGAGAATCTGTGAAGCTATTTGAAAAATTCAATCCAGTCGAGAGCTCCAACAAAGATGCCAGATCTGAAGACCATATGTAAAGAAGAATGGAACAAAATACCAACTAAAATTTGCAAATCACTGAGAACTACAAGAAGAGCTTGGTTGCTGTAGAAGTGAATAATGGCGATTCTTCAAAGTATTAAGTGGAGATTATGTATTCTTTTTTGTACTGTATGAATACTTTTTTCACCCATTAAAATGGATAAATGGGATTTATTTCTATTAAATCAAAATCATTTGTTTTCCATGTACATTTAGTTATTATGCATCTGTGTACAGTTTAGTATATGAAAAGTATGTTTATTCATTAGTTGGAAATACAATAAATTAAATATTTGCTTCCCCTCCTGCCACTACATAGAAATATATATATATATATATATATATATATATATATATATATATATATATATATATGGATGGATGTAATGATGGTTGTCTACTTTTGAATATGAAAACTTTCTTACATGGAAGAAAGTCGCTGTAACTCAGGTAGATTATAGTGAAAGGCACTTGTACAAAATGGATAACACTCTTTGAACATCAATTACCATAACTCAGTGACAACAATGCTCAAGATGTCTGGTGGTAGCTTCCATCACAGGTTTTTAATTCAGAGTTTTCCTTCTCTTAGACAGGTTGCTACCCAAGGCTGAAGAGCTCAGTCTGCCTTATTATTTAACTCATAGATGGGGGACAGAAATGGATTCATACTTTTCCTATATTTGTTGTGTGAAAATGAATGTAACAAACTTGAATGGAATTCAAATTCCAATTCACCAATTTCTTGTTCCAATCTGCAATCCATTATGACACAAACATAGGTAGATAGATAAGGAAGATTTATCTCTAAAGCATTTACTAAACACTCCCACTTGCATATAATGGACAGAGAAAAAGTAGGTAACAAAGAGAGAATCCTGTCTGAATTTTGTTATACAAGGTCTTTTGATCATTGTATGTGGTGTTTTTTTTAATGTCATCAAATTTTGATCCACAAACACTCAAACAAAACAAAACAAGTTGAACAAACATGGACCTTCATGTCTGCAATAATATGGAGTGTCAAAAGAACATTTTTATCTCCATGACAACTGCTTTTTTAATTACCTTCACTCCTTGTCAATGTTTATTGTTTTAACAAGCGATGAACAATAATAATAAAACCTAAATATATAGAAATGACTTTATACTTTTTCTTTGTTGTTGAGAATTGACAACAAAATAATAAACACTTTATTAGATTGTTTATTTACACTATTTATTCATTATATATTACTTATTGAAATGGTTGGCAAAATATCGGCTAACTGCTAATCGATCCAAATTTTACAAAATGGTAAATAAAGATTTCCTTATAGTGGATTCATATATTTTAATAATTTAGTAAATGTTTATAAATCTATGAATAAATTTCATATTTATTTCTTTATACATTGGTAAATGATAAATATTGTATTGCATTAGTTCAAATTGTATTACTTTTCTAGAATGTTGTAAATATAATGTCATTCTTGTAAATAAACAATCTAATAGTGTTTAATATTTTTGTTATAAAAAAAAAAAGTTTAAATTCACTTTCATCATGTTTAGGTTTTATTACAATTCTAAGTATCACTTTTTAAAACAATAAACATTACCAAAGAGAAAAGGTAGTTAAAAGCACTGTCATTGGAAAAAATGTCCTTTTGACACTCCATTTTTTTATGGGCACAAAGATCCATGTTTGCTTAACCAATGGCATAATATGCTATATATCAAAAACATAGAATCATGAACACAAACCGTTTTTGAGACACTTACCTGTATGAGTCCTCAGGTGATTGCGCAGGTGAGAACGCTGGGCAAATGCCTTGCAGCAAAAGGTACAATGGAAAGGCTTCTCTCCTGTGTGCACGCGTTCATGGTTATTCAAATGGTCACGCTGGGCAAAAGCCTTGTGACAATACGAGCAGCTGTAGGGCTTTTCTCCGGAGTGGATGCGCGAGTGCACCTTCAGGTGGACCTTCTGGGCAAATGCCTTCGGACATGAAGGGCATTGGTATGGCCTGATGCCAGTGTGGGTCAGCTCATGGTTTTTGAGAAACACTTTCTGTGAAAAAGTTTTTGTGCAGAATGTGCAAGTGAAATGTTTTGGTGGGCCTCCTCCATCAGAAGAAGGGACTCCACTATTGGGAGAGTCAGCAGAATTAGGGTTGGAACTTGAAGCAGCAGCAGCTGCATTCTCATGGTTGTGGAGGTTCGCCTTACGAGAGAATGACTTACGGCAGATGTCGCATTTGAATGGTTTGTGACTTCCGCTGTTAGAATGGTTGTGCTGGTGATGATGTTGATGCGGTTGGTTGTGGGGGTGTTGTTGTTGCTGAGGCGGCGGCGGCGGTGGTGGTGGAGGCGGCGGCGGTTGTTGTTGCTGTTGTTGTTGTTGCTGCAAGGGTGGTGGAGTTGGGGAGTGTTGCTGTGGGGGTTGTGGCTGCTGCTGCTGTTGTTGTTGGGGTTGTTGTTGTTGGGGTTGTTGTTGTTGTTGCTGCTGCTGTTGTTGTGGTGGTGGTGGTGGCGGCGGTGGTGGTGGTGGTGGTTGTTGTTGTTGCTGATTTTGTTCTTGTGGTTGATTTTGATGATGATTTTTTTGTTGGCTTTTAGAAGAAGGTGGTGGGGCTGGTAGTGGTGGTGTAGGTGTGTGTGGATGGTGCCGGTTGTCTTGCTGGTAAAAAGCTTGGTTGTGCATGTCAAATGAAAACTGATTGCCCACAGTGTACACGGGTTGAATTGAATACATTTTGGATGCTTAATAAATCTAGCAAAGAGAAAATAAAGTCGTTTTCTTTTCTTTTTTTTTTCTTTCTTTTTTGTAAATATATATATTTTATATTTTGCTTATATTTTTCTGTATGCACATATATTATATTTTTATATTATATGTATATTTTTTGTGTACATATTCATGCCTTTATTTTTTTATTTACTTTCTTTTGTCTGATTGGAATTTTTGCAGGGAAAAAATCTAATACACTTTTTCTTTAAATTTATCTTTAATCCTTTTAAGACATTATTTATTAAAAAGGTAAAATTATTTTAGCTTTTTGACAAAAAAAAAAAAAAAAAATGTCTTTCCTCTTCTAAAATATATATCTTTTAATTAATTTTCTTTTATATTTTCTCATTTTTTATTGATAAATTTGCTTGATTACAATTTTGATTACTTGCTTTCTATTTTTATTTAACACTACCTCAAAAATTTCTATTTTAAAACAAACTGATAATTTTTGCTACCAAAAATTAATTCTTTACCGTCGATATTTTTTTATATGTTTGGATATTTTAATTTGTACACTTCTTATCACCTTCTGCTCACAAAAATAAATGAAATAGTTAATAATAAACATTAAAATATTTTTTACGTTTTTATTTTTTTTAACTTCTTATCAAAACATAAATTTGGAATTTAACCAATTGTTTTGCCCCAGTTAATCTAATTTTTGTGAACATCTAAGAAAAAAATTGTTTATAGCTTTTCTTTTCAGAGTTATGTTTAGTTTCTGTTCTACACCCTATTTTTTTTTAATACATCCAAAACAAACATTTTACATTCCAGCCTCACAATGAAACCAAAAAAAAAAAAAAAAAAAACTTTCACAAAATTTATAATAGATTTTGAAGAAATATATTTTAATTTCTTCCTAGAAAATTCTCATCACTGTTTTAATAGTGCACCTCACCAGACAGTTATTCAATGAAGTATCTTTGGGTGTAATATATGCATATTCTTTGCCAAAAGAAAAAGTGAAGCAAAAGTTGTCTTTCTTAGTATATTAAACACTGACACCAACTTGTATCCACACCATTTTAAAGCTTTCTGTATTATGCCATTAAGTAATGGGTGCTGCTTTTTTGTTTTAAATGCACAACACGGAAGAATTCAATGACAGTTGTTTCTTAATGCATTTCAAGAAACATTGGTCAAGCTTAAAGACTGGATTACATATTAAGTCATTGAAATGCCTCCTGCAGGAGACTTGAAGTATGCTGACAGCCAACGATGATCCATCAGATACACTAAGGAGCATTGTTGGTACTTAAGGAAGTAACTACAAATGATTCCAACCTACTTATCAGGTGGTTAAGATCTAAAATCTGGGTTTTCTGAAAAGCAGATGATAAAGACAGGTGAGTATAGAAAAACAATCTAAAATAGAGTAACCAATAATAAATTATTTTGAAAGATTTTAAGATGGATAAATAAATAGACAAATTAATCACAATAAGAAAAGATTTTCAAAGATAGCAAAACTGATCTTCAGGCTGAATACAATTCAGAAGTATTGTACTGAATAAGATGATCAACTAGATTAATTAGTTCACCAGGATTTCATTTGTTGAAGAAATCATATTCACACATTTCTTGACAGTTAAAATGAATCATATTTAAGCAGGCTAGATGGAAATGTAAGTGAATGAGAAATCAATTACTTGTGAAAAGATATATTCATAACATAATGAAACCACAAGTCTATTTATTTAATTCAAACTAAATACAAAATTTTCAAGTTTTAATACCAGATTTGTTTTTGTTTTTTTTGGTTTTAATTAATTCACCCCAAGCAAGGTAATAATGCTACTAAAACACAAAGATCTACTAGGAGTGAAAGAGAATGAAAAAGACTTTAGAAGGAACTGGAAACCCAATCCTGAAAAGGAAACAAGACAAACTTCTACTCCTGTTCAAAAGACCAGGATGGAGTGTGAACTGGGCGAAAGGCACACCTATCTACTTCCATGATTTTAAATTATATTGAAGTTCACAGCTGAAATGCACATGTACTACAAAAATAATTTCAAAACCAAGAAAATTTTAGTTATCTTGTTTAATTAAAGGAAGAAAACAATTTTTTATATCTCTTTAGTTTCACCAATGTATTTTAATTTTTAAATATCATGCAAGAGATACCCAGATCCCAACCCAGATCCAAATTGAATTCTAAACCTTTCAGGAAAATATAAACCCAAGTTTCATGGGCAAATATTTAAGGGTACAAATTAATCATGCACTGATTTTTTAAAATATTCAAATTTTATTTTAACAAATAAAATCTTTTTCCAAATCAAACAGTACCTATATATTTCTATAAAAGTAAATATCTATTACAATGTTTCCTCACAGATAACTAATTATATTGATACACTTTTGAATCAATTCGAAATCTTGACCATTTCATTCAATCAAAATTAAAAAAAAAGACTTATTTTTCAAAAACTTACATGTGTGCATTAATGCATTTCCTTGAAAATATATTTTATAAAAATGTGTGTATGTAAAATGAGTAGATATGTTATCTTACACTTTGATCAAACCAGGATGTTTGTTATCCAAATAGGTGAAGATCTCCAGTTATTTTTGAAAAAGATTAGTACAAAGTAATTTTGATACCAGTATTTATAGGCTGGCTGTCTGAAACTTGAGTGGAGCAGAAACTGTGAGACTCTTCTGGTTAAAAATGGTTGAAAGTTTCAAGGCAGAAGAATCTATGAAAGAAACAAGAAAATTGCAAGACATTAAGTGGAGTATTTTCAATCAGTGGAAGGTGCAGGGAAGAAATAAAAACAAGAGAGCAAGCCAGACGGTAAAACAAAAATTTATTTGTGTTAAGTGCTTAGTAATATTGCACTTCTACTTAAACCACCTGGAATCAGTACACAAGAAATTTCTTTGCACCTGGAACAGCTATAAAATATGTCACAAGAAATTCTTATTCTGACAGTGAATTCAAGACAATTTTGTAGATAGTTATGGGAGGCAGTGACAGTAATGATTGTGCATGAATAGTTAATAAAATATGATGTGAGAAATTACTTTGTCCTTGATCTTCTTACTCTGGCAGTGAAAGCAAGGATTCATGATAATGAGATATTTCTCTAAGATAATATCACACAAACATACCCCAGCCTCACATGGTTTTTAAAAAAAAAAAAAGAAGATATCTTAACATCTGCAGCTACAAGTGTAGATTCCCTGGAACTTCATCAATAAAGATAATAAGGATCATGCTACAAACAAGTCTATCCATTTTTTCTTTTAACAATATCTCATGATTAATAAATCTTGATATTATTAAACAATATTTAGCAAACAAACTTGTAAAATCACACTCCATTTTTGCATTAACAAAATGATAATTAGACCAAGAAAAGAATTTTTTTTTGTAATCAATTTCCCCCCCCAGCAAGGCAGTAAAGCCACTAAGACACAAGGGGTTACTGGGTGTGGAAGAATTAAGAACGGAAACAATGAGCAAGAAGAGAAAATAGTAATCAGAAGGATAGAGATTGACACTGCATTTAAATGTTTGGTGATTAAAGTTGGCTGAAAAGCATGGAGCCAGAAGGATGTTCCATCGGCAAGAAATGAGAGAAAAGAAACTGTTAGCATAGAACTTACAACTGCATCTGGCTAGCTCAACTGTAAATTGATGAGATCTCGATGCCACTCTAGTACTGCACTTAAATTAAAAAAGTCTAGGTACCATATCAAAGATCTCACCAAAACAATAACCATGAAAGTATTTATAGAAAAGACACAGGGAAGCAAACTTACAGTCGTAGGAAAGTGACTGAAACCATGCTGCCAGATCAGGACCAATAATACTGCTGATTCTTCTTTGGATTTTATCAAGGAGCTCAGACTATATGTGGCAGCAATAATCTAAGCATGGAGGAATGGTAGATTCTACAGCAGAAAACTGGAATGCTGTGGATTTATTTTCTTTATCAGTGAGGTCATATGTCATTACCCAAATCTAAATTTAGTATAAGCAAAATATATAGTTTACAGAAAACACATAAAATAATTTTCCCTGGTGAAACTTTATTTAATGCGTTCATTGAAATCACTTCAAGCCTCTTATCTTGAAATTGTATTGTCATAGTTAGATTCAACACAGAGTTGAATACATAAATCTTAAGGAAAATTGTTGGGAAAAAGTTTCAGGATATATTGATATGAGTTTCAACTTATAAAATTATTGGCCATAACTTGTTCTTGGAGTGTCAAGTTTTATTATGCAAAGTACTGCATAAATTTATATTTATAAATAAATTCAAAAGATATTGGCAAGAGAAATTTAGACCGGATTAAACACAATAACCCATATATTGTGCGATGGGTAAATTATTGCCATTTTATAATTTTAATTTCACACATCTGCATTGTTCGTTTTTGATTTTGTCAACTGCACATTATTGTAGGGTCAGTTGGGCACCATCTGTGAGAAAAAGAGCACCATGACACAATTCACTCAGCAAGAAATTTAGAAACAGCATACTGTACTGCTTGGTATTCATACGGGAAGCTCTAATATGAACATTTCCGAGTGTTTGGGTGTCAATCTGTGGACAGTGCAGAGGATTCAGAAAGAGTTGGATGAGTCTAATGGTGATTACAAAGGTACGGCAACTCAGAAAACTCACTCTTATTGTTCTGATAAAAGAACTCCTGAATTTGTTGGTGAGGGCCTCAGACTCAACCTGGAGGCCTACAGCAAGTGCCTTGAAGAGGTAGTGCTGTCCTGGGTCAAGAGAGTGGCTGCTGGAAGACCCTATGTCTGGCAACAGAACTCTGCATCGTGCCACACATGCAGGTGGACCCAGTCATGGCTGTCAGACAATTTCTGCGACCACATCACCCCTTACATCTGGACATCTAACTCCCCAGACTGCAACCTCCTTGATTGTTATGTGTGGGGCACAGTTGAGAAAGAGAACAACTCCTTGTAACACCAAAGATGAACTGAAGGCATGGATTATGGCAGCATTCACCAACTTAAACAAGGAGACCATCCAGAAGAGTTGCAGGAAATTCTGAAGTCATCCGGAGGCTGTAGTTGAAGCCAATGGCAATTTTATTGAATAAATTTACTTTAGTATTTCAAGATATTTTTGTGTAATTTTGGTATATATATATATATATATATATATATATATATATCTGTTAAAATGAGATGTCAGTGTTTTCATTTTTTGCATAATTTAGACGATAATTTATCCATCGCACACTGTAAATAAATAATAGATTATTATTTTATTATCTGTCTATATTTCAAGATGAGGTATTGTAACTATTTATGCTATTTACATTGTCCGAACTGTTTTCTTCATGTTTGCTGTCACATTCACAATGTTTCGGCTAACACTCCAGCCTTCTTCAAATGATTGGAATTCTGAACCAAACCCAAGGACACATGGTCCAGTAGTAAAAAGCATTGGTTGAAGTAATCCAGGGACTTGACCCAAAAGAGTTGGAGTTCAATACCTGGCCACAGTAGAGGTGAACAAAAACTTGGAGAGTTGAGTTACTAACTGAAACTGAGATATCTAGAAAAGGCATGGCATGTGGAACTAGAACAATCTACCCACCATGGAAGAAATAAAGGGTTCAGTTTGAAATTCCAATCACCTAAAGAAGGCCGGAGCCTTTATTATTTTACATGTTAATATAAACTCTTTTATCCTATAACTTTCAGTGATTTTAACTTTTCTACACTTTCAATTTTAAATGTTATTTGCAGTAGTTTTCATTTCTTTCCAGGGATCTTTATTTAAAGACTGTTTTTCATTCTCATATACATCTCTTAATGATGGACCACAAATTTTCTGCTGAATTAACTTTGGGAGAAGGTGTGATCCCGTTCCATTAATTTATTACCTTTGAAGTCTTTTTTGGCAAGATGAGCAATAGTCAGCTTTGTAAAATGTGAAGGAGCACCGTCTCGCATGAATATACTCTTTAGCTTAAAGCTTCTTGCTTGTGACACGTACCAAAAAAAAGAAGAAGAAAAAAGAAGAAGAAAAAAGAAGAAGAAAAAAGAAGAAGAAAAAAGAAGAAGAAAAAAGAAGAAGAAAAAAGAAGAAGAAAAAAGAAGAAGAAAAAAGAAGAAGAAAAAAGAAGAAGAAAAAAGAAGAAGAAAAAAGAAGAAGAAAAAAGAAGAAGAAAAAAGAAGAAGAAAAAAGAAGAAGAAAAAAAAAAAAAGAGAATCTTGTTCAACACCATCACCTTTCAAAGGACCTAGAATTTTACTGCCTACAATACAAGCCCCAAACATTTCAACCTCCAACAAATGTAGATCTACACTTATCACAAAAAATATCACTTTTCATGTACTTCTTCACCCAACAAATGTTTCTCTTTGTGATGTTTGCTTAACTCTTTAGCATTCAACACATTTAAACCCACCCCATTAATATTGCCTCTCAAAAGTCTCACTGTTTGCATGAATTTATGCATTATTTGCAATGATGTCATATACTATGGCAGAGCATACATGGCACAAGTTATGGCGGGTTAAACATTGAGAGCCAATATTTACAGGGTGTGTTTAAGCAGGTTGAATGCTAAAGGGTTAAAAGTTGGTAGTTGCTTTCATGTATTGAACCAATGTTCTTAATATTCTGCATTTTTTTTCTCTTTCTGTTTACATCCACAATGACAACTTCTACAAATATTTCTTGCTAATCAATCCATTTTTCTTGTTTATTACACTTTTAAGTAACATTTTAAAAGTCAATATTTTCTCGTTTTTATCTTGCCAACGTTTTCTGTTGCTTTTTTGATTGCTCTATGATCTCTGTTCTATTTTTATTTTTTATGATTACCAACATCATATTCCTACCACTTAATAGCTTTACTATTCTCTTTTATGGTTATCTCTTTCTTATCACCCTTTGCAATCTTTGTAAATCTGAAATTAAAAAATAAATATAACTGTAATTATATATATTTACAAAACACTGAACAATCCTCAAGTTGCACAATAAGGTCTACCACCAGCAAAATAAAAAGAAATATTATAAACTGAAATTCAAATAGTATATTTATCATAGAAGTATATCCTGAAAATTTTATCAACATCAATACCGATTTTAACTGTGAAAATTTTGACAAGTGTATATATTCATGAAATATGATGACCCTTAAGATGACTAACTTTTTTTCTTTTTTTTTAACACAATTAGCTCTCAGATATCATCTCATATATATTTAAACAGAATATATTTAGGCAACAATCCTTTATTTCAACAGAGAGAGAGACAGTTAAGCTAATTTTGAAGAACAATGCTAAGTATAGGTGTCTGATTATTTTGGCCTTATGCTAGACTAAACTAAGTAAAAGCCTACTTGAAATTGTCAATGGAAAGATTTATCTTTTTGTCTGTCAAATTCCCAGTGCTGTCTCTCCAAAACAATAAGTGAAACTTTTAAACAAAGAAATTTTTTTTGTAGCCATTTTCATTCACTGGGACATTTAAAGATGAGAAACCAAGATACTATTCCATTTAAGAGATACTTACAATAACAATTCGGTAAAAATCTACAATGACCAAATCATTTCATATTTCTCCATTAGTAGGTTTTTTTTTTGTTTTTGTTTTTTAAATCATTTTTTTTTATTATTTCAGACCCAAGCAAGATGATAATGCCACTAAGACACAAGTGGCTACTGGGAGTGAAAGAAAACGAAAAGTCTTTAGAAGGAACCAGAAACCCAATCCTGAACAGGAAATAAGGGATAAGCCACATTTTCAAAAGATTGTGGAATATGAACTGGATGGTAGGTGAACCTATCTACTCCTATTAATGTGCTAAAAAGAAGTAAATTCAATTATTGTACTGACAGTGACAGCCAAACAAAAATAACATTTTTTTTTTATATCCTTGTCTATGAATAGATGAAAAGTAAAAGTGAATATCCTGAGAAAAATATAACACAGTGTTGTTTTTTTAATGAAGGAGCCCCATATTTCCAAATGATGTGTGTATCCTGAAATCACTCAATCCTACCAGCTTTTACAAGCAATGACTACCCTTGACATCATCCCTTTTAATGGGGAAGTGCTTCCTGAGAAATTGGATTCATTATTATTAAGGGTCTTAGATCATAGATGGCCAAAAACTTGAGATGGTTTCAAGAGCATCAGGTTCAATGCAAAGGCAAATTATATTTTATTGCTGAGGAAAGAACAGACAGTTGCTAAAAGAAATATACAATTTACACTAAAAGCTGAGATCCAATTTATTGTTTCTCTATATACTACAGTCTGATTTTAAGATAATATATTAGTAAGCTTTCTTCCCTTTTTGGTTCAAAAAACATTTACCAGATGTGATAACGACTATTTTTAATCTTTATAACCTTGCCTGTTAGATTTCAAGGATCAAGGTAATTATTTAATCATTTTGCCCCAAGCAAAGCAATAAAAGCCATTAAAAGACACAAGAGGTTACTCAGAGTAAAAGAATCAGAAGACAGTAAAAGAACAAGATTCCCAGAAAGAGAAGACGAAATTCTAGGTAATCAATATTTCATTGAGAATCATTGGAAGTTTTATTAATAATTTAATGTTATTTACATCATGGTTAGAGAAAATTTTTCAGTATTTGCTTTAATCATGTACATAGCAGTAAGTTATCTATTAAAGACAATGTCATCTTGGCTGAATACAGACATAATTTGTATAGTGGACAGAACTATTACAAAAAGGTTTGTCTACGAAACTCCAGAGTCAAGGTGCCGAATATAACATCACTCAGCTAAGTCACAAATTTTTTATATATATATATATATATATATATATATATATATAATTTTGTCATATCATTAACTTTACTAATTTACTTTTACTTTTTGTATGAATGATTCATTGTAATCTAAATTAAACTGCACTACATATTTGATTTAAAAGAACTGATCCGACATGCAAATTTTCGGGGTAACAACCGAGACATTACTCTACTTATTGAACTATTTAGTTCATGCCACATTGACTGAAAAACTCCTACAACAAAATAATTCTTAAATTGCCATATTAGTAAAAACACTCTGACTTAAATATTAAAAAAATTCAACCTTAACGTTACGACTGCACACTCCACAAGTTTGTATCTGTTATCAATAACATATTTAAAAAAAAAAAAAAAAAAAAAAAAACATATTTCAATTTGCATTATATTTTTTCATCTTGGATGCTACCTGAATTTTACCAAAAAGAAAATAGTTTCCATGCCTGATGATAACCAGAGGACCCGTCGAAAGTACTTGCTTATTTAAGGAAGGCCTAATACAGTTTATAATTTTAAAAAACAAGGATCATAACATTCATCAAGTGGCTAGGGGGTTAATGCGTCTTTAAAATTTAGTTAGCGAAGGGATTTCGCCATTTTATATCATTAACTTTACTAATTTACTTTTTGTATGAATAATTCATTGTTTATTTATTTATATATATATATATATATATATATATATATATATATATATATATATATATATATATATATATATATATATATATATATATATATATATATTAGTTTTTATAGTACATTTAGATAAAAGACAGTTTATTCTAGGCAATATCACCTTCCCAGTTACTGGCATGAAGAACAAAATAAATAACAAAGACACACTTTCAGTCTTTCTTTTTCTTCTTAAACTCCATATGATTAAAGAGAATGTTTGTTAATGAAGACATAAACATGAATATTAAAAATAATTTAATTTAGGTATTTAATGCAAAATTTGATTTACAGAGAACATTACGAAAGAAGACTTATAGGAGAAATCAATGGCTACAATGAATCACTTTATATTTATCATTTAAAATTTGGTTTACATCACTCATGCCTATCAAAGAAAAGTGCCTGGTGCAGGGGAGGGGGAGTTAATGAAACACTCATGCGACTAACAAATATATAGAAGGAAAGAATGTAAATTAAATAATATCCTCAAAATAGACAAAAAAAATTCATGAGGGGTTGCTGAAAAGTTCTCAGCCTGAACCAGAAGTTCTTCCAAAATAAAATCATACATTTAGTCAAATTTTGAGAAGTGGATCTCTACATGAACTTTTAAATACCCACTCATAGATCCTTGATTGATTCCATTAACTAATTATATAGACTGATGATATTAGATATGCATTGCAACCAAAGTTATTAAATAATTGTCAAAAAAATAGTTTTAAGATCAATACTTCAAATAGATATTTGCTGCATTATTTTGTGCCATCAGAACCTCTTAAAATAATCAAATCTAGTGGTTTTGTGACAGCTTTGTTATATCCTCATTGCAATAAGAATCTCCTAAAAAAATTAAATAATCAGAGATCCATTGGAACAAAAAAGCCAGTGTGTTACTGTAGATTAAAGTGACACAATTCTAATTTAATCCGTATAAATAAAACCAATTAAATAATCTAATTCAGAAAATTAAAGAACTTTACTTCTGCAAATATTGAACCCATGAATTTTTTCTCATACACGGCCTCAAAATGTAGCATCTTTTTCCTTTTTAATCATACCTTTACACTTTAAACTATTGTTTAACTGTTTAAATTATTAAACTATTATACTACTCAAAAAATAACTAAATAAAAAGTCTATTTTTGATAAAAACATTTTAGAAATAATAACCAGGCTGCTTGTGAGATTTTAGAACTGCAAACAGAAAATGGACTTTATATATTAAAATGCAATCAATTCGCACTTACTACAAAGAACAATCATAATATTGAATTGCTGTAAGAGACTAAGGTTTATTTTTTTGTTTTAGAGTTTCAAAAAAGTTTTGCAAGCATCTCAACAACAGAAATGAAAAGCAATATTATATCTGTTAATGTCAATACTCAGACAAGGAAATTATAAGTGCTATAAAAATAAAATGTGCAAATTGATAGAAAAATATGCAATTGGATTTTTATCCTTCATTTATTTACTTCCCTAATGATATGCAACTTTAAGTACAGCAATTTGCTGGTAAATGGACAACGGTCAATTAAAACTGCACATTTTGTTTGAAAGCTGCTAGGAGTCACCAGTGATGCCTGCCTTTAGTTGCATAGCTTTTCTTTCAAGTGTGAGTTCACTTGTTAGATTTCATTTCTTATCTGTCTGTATTACAGAGATGAGGTATTGTAATTATTTACACTATTTACATTGTTCAGACTGTTATCCTCATCTTTGTTGCTATAACATTGTGAATAATGCAACAAAGATCAGGACAACAGTCTGAACAATGTAAATAGGGTAAATAGTTTTATTTCTTGTTTTCATATTCAAATATCCAGTATTATATTAGTTTGTTGAGGGTGCCGTTTAGCTTAATCTCTATTGCAGAGTATCTGATCAAAACCAAAATGATGGTTCCGATAAGAAATTGCCATCGCCAGTAAATAACAATTTCTTGTTTTTCCCCAAAATGGGCCAGAACAGTCAGGCAACAAAGCTATAATAACCCAGCAGTGAAAGTGTTAATTGCTTCAGGTTACAGTTTAGAGATTCTGCAGAGTAAACTTGTTTCAAAATATCCTCTAAGTGCTCAGTGGGACTAACATCTGAGAAGTTAGGAGGCAAGGAAAACACACATTTTTTTGATGTTATTGAAACCATTCTCGTACAACTCTGACAATGTTGCTGGGTATGATGCACTGTTGAAAGAAGCTACAGCCATTATAGAATATACAACAAGCTGTACTTGGTTTAAAAGTATACTTACCTGGCACCAGTTGTGTCTCTGTCTTCGGGCAGAGTGTGACTCAGTTGTGTCTCTGTCCATGGACAGAGACACAGTTGAGGAAAATAAGTTACTGTGAGGTGCCCTGTTCCAGGGAACAGTTGCCTGAGGCTGCCACCTGCTCTTGCAGGGGATGTGCAATTTTTGTCCTTGGCCTGTGTATACGCACTCAGGCTCCTCATGTTAAACCCAACCTTGTGTCACATTCCATCTCAGTGGCGAGACTAGGTTAAATAACTACTTGGTCATCACACAAGTTGAGATAGATGATATACAACAAAGTACCTCTCACATGAATAAAATCCAGTGTTTCCCAGCAGAACATTGCCCAAACAACCATCCTGCTTATTGTTTTCCCCACAACGCATTTCCGTTTCATTACATACCCAGGATGACAACACACATACTCTACCATCCACATTATTTAGGAGAAAGCAAGGCTAATCAGACTAGGTTAGCTTTTTTTCTATTAACACAAAATCCAGATGCTCATGTGCTCACTGAAGCTGCATTCAGTAATAGACATTTTCAGTGATATTCTTGTTGACTTGCAGTGGCTAGACAGCTCCAGGCGGCTCACCGTGGCTTAGTAAAATTCAATATGTCCTAAACCAAACAAGTAATGTTCCACCACCACAAAGCAGACACTGAACTTTCACCTATCATGATGGATGGGTCTTCTCTCATAGAGGCTCCTTGCCTTCAATATCTATTGAGACTCAAGTTCTCTCCAAACCTCAAGTAGAACTCATATATACAATTTATTACTAAAGATGCTGGAAAAATGGTCAGTTCATTGTACGTATCCAGACTGACTCCTCCTACTATGCTTCACTTTTACGAGAGCCAGGTCAGACCAAAAATGGAGTATTGTTGCAATATCTGGGCTGGAGCTGCCCAATTCTCACTTGCCTGTCTTGACAGAATTCAAGAGTATGTATACAGCTTTGTGGGTGATGAATTATTTTCCACTCTACAACCTCCTCTTTCCCACAAATGAAACAACTCAAGCCTCTTACAACACTGTCACTATTTCAATGGCATGTGTTCTAACAAGCTACATTCTTTTTCTTTAGTGCCACCACCGTTAACCTGCCATGCCACATACACAAGGCTGAATGATCCTCATTCCCTTTGCATACCATCAGGAAGAAGTAAGTTCCACTTGGACAGTTTCTTTCCCAAGAACTGCTGCTTTGCTTTGTGGAACAAACTCCCAGCAGGATGTTTTCCCAATCACTACAATATTGACCTCTTCACATCTAGGGTTAACTTTCCTGCATAAGCCCATGAATTTTCTTACACTCATGCAACACCACACAGTAACCCTCTACCTTGAGTGACTCCTGGGCCTTGTATTGGATGAACATTAGTATGAGAAAAAAAGGAAACAAAAAAAGATCAATATGCTGTGAAAATTTCCTTCCTTTATTTTGATTAAAGCTTTCTGCTCTTTGTGCCACAGTAGGCCTTTGTTGGTTTGTACTTGGTGAGAAAATCTGTTCACATTTCATAAATATCTTGGCAGCCCAATGTTTTGTTAATAGGGAGTGATGTTTCTCTTTTTGAACTACTGCTGATAGGTACTCACTACAATTGAAACTGAGCAGCCCACTAAGCCATGCTATTTCAGAAATGCTACAACGAAATCTTCTGGCTATAACAATTTGACCTTTATCAAAGCCACTCAAATCTTTCTTCTTGCCCATAACTGCAGTATTCAAAACATCAAACATAAAATATTCAAGATTGGCTTACCTGCTTATATACCCCTGACATGATAATAGCTGTTATTTTTGCAACATATCAGTGATCCTAATGTTTTAGATGATCAGTCCATCATGCCACAGCTATAGAAAAAAAACAAAAAAAAAAAAAAAAAACAATAATCATGGTTGTATTTCGTTGCCGACAGTATTTTAACCCAAAGGGTTTAATATTTATTATTCTCCCACTGACTAGACAGCTTTTCCACCCCATATAGTTTTAATCTTTTCCTGCATATTTCTGGCAATGCAGGAAAATAACCTGGTAATTAAGCACTAAATTTTGCAATTCTAAATCATGTTTTACCAAGTTTCAGCAGTCAATCTGTATGTTGCATATTGCAAAAATAATAATAATGTATTTAAAACATATCTGCTTCCCTAACAGCTGCGAGTTCAAACTCTGGGCCTGATAGTAATAAAAAGTCACGTTTTCAAGTTCATTGGAAGAGACGGACAAATGACACAAAAGTTGAGTATTAATTGCTATGAAATATCTTCTAATCATGGAAAGTAGAATGAAGATGATCAACATGTCCACCATAGACTGAGCAAAGAGTTCAATTCAAAATTAAAAACAACTAAAGGTTACCATGGCTGAAACATAATAACAACCAAGATGGGCATGCTGGCATGATTAGCATAAAACAATTACAATCAATATATTTCTATTAAAAAACATTGGATACTGTTAAGTTTAGCTTTCCAAAAGATTTCTATAGATAAAACACTGATTTACCTCCTTTACATTCCCCCCCTATTTTTTTTTATTTTTTAAACCAGCTTCATATTCCGATCTCTCAGGAAATAATTTATTACTTGTTAAGCAGAAATCTTTTGGAGCGCTAAATCAAAATAAAATGAAAAAAAAAAAAAAAAAAAAAAAAAAATCGCATGAAGTTATGAAACCAAAGCAGTACTAATTAAGATTTATTCCTCTCGTTATAAAGGAATCTATATGGAAGGAAAATGGTCCTAGATGTTAAATAAACAATTTTTGTTTCTGCTTCTGTTGGCTTACAGGCTGAAAATAGCTTCTCGAGTGAATTGTGATCTGTAAATTATTATTATTTTTTATGGTAAATAAAAAAAAAAATTTTTTTTTTGTTACTTAAGGAAAAAATAAATTAATTTTATTACATTTTGGACACATGATTTTCAAAATGAAAACTAAAAAAAAAAGGTAAGGTCAGAACATGGGGCTAGTTTAAGAAAATTAAAAGAATGTAAGGGAAATAAATCAGTTTTTGGCGTGCAGAAATCGTTTGAAACGCTATACTTAACAATATTCAAACCTATGTTTCTTTCAATGTTTTTTAACTATTCTACAGTCTACATCCTCATAAACTGCCCCTTACTGCTTACTCTGAAGTTCGAAATGAATTATTATAAATAAATGCAATAATATTCGGTCTGTACAAGGCCCGAGAGTCACTCGAGGTAGACTCGGATGACTCTAGGGCCGTAACCGCATTTTGTAATTCATTTTGAACTTTTCAAATAAACTTTTGAGATTTTTTCAAATCAAAGGTTTTTTTAAGAAAATCTGTCATGTAATAAAATATTTTTACATACTGCTCTGGAATATTTTTTTACGGCAAACGCAAAATGCTGTCGTAAACAAATGTATTAATTTTATTTGGTTACAAGGTTCAGAGCATTTAGGAAAAATATAGCACAGTCTTTCTGTGTAGTCAGTAGTACACAACATTCTTCTATGATTTCCTTTACTTTCCTTTTTTTTACTCATTTTTTTTAATACAGTGAAATTCAAAAAGTAAAAAAAGCAGTTCTTGTAGGAACTATTTAAGTGAAAATATAAAAGATTTTAAAAAGAATTTAACAATTTGAATTATTTATAAATAAATAATGCTGTCTGTAGTTGTCTTCGTTTTTTTTTTGTTGCTGTTGTTGATCGTTTTTAAACGATATTTTGTTTGTTTGTTTGTTTTTAAATGGCATGCCTCCTGTTGCGATTTTAAACGATTTAGAACTTTTCTTTGACTTCTAGGTTTTTCATTTTTTTGTTTAATCTCTCGAGTTAAAAAGAAAATATACTGGCTTTTGAATCCTAAAAACAAAAACTGTCAGTAAGTGTACTACTTAAAAGATTATGAAACTATTCCCAGATGATTTTAATGCGAAGTTTTTCTACTTGATGTTTCGTAAAACGATTTTTCGTAAATTAACTACAATCATTTCGAATAATTTTGTTTTGTTCTTTAATGTTTATTACTGTTGTCAATGATTTTCATTCCGTATTAAAATGAGAGAAATAAATAAACAATTACTAAAACACTTTTTTTATCGATTTTGAGCATGTCAAAGAAAAATAAGCTAAGCTCTGGTTATTAAAAAAATGTGTCCATAACTTTAAGAAATAACAGAAAAAGAATGAAATCTGCAGCGATTTAAATGAAATATAGACATTTATTCAATAAAAAGGCTTACTTCCCTATTTTTTAACAAAATATAAGTATATACTTAGGTACGTATAAATAAATATTATAAATATATACGTAAATTTTCTTTTTCTTTTCAGGGTATCTGTTGCCACAAATACAATTTTGCAAGGTGGTTACAAAATGGGGGTTCGGCTGGGTTTGCGTAACAGATGAAAATCAATCCCCCACTTTTAGATTTTCGACTTTGTTGTTGTGGTGCCTTACCTACCTTTCTTACTAACTTTTCTTTTATTACCCGTTTTTTAAAAACTTACTTTTCTATTGCCAACATTACAGTGGCCTCCCCCTCAAAAGAAAACCCTGAGCTTGTAATTTTCCGGTGATTCCGAGAATCAATTGATCTAATTTATGATGATGATACTGACTTGCATAATCACCTAAGGAAAATCTCAACTTACCTTAAATGAAATGAGAGAGAGTGAGAGGAACCATCTCTGATGTTGGTTCAATATAACATTTAACGTTCGTCTCCGCTGTTGGTCGTCGGAACACATTCTATGACTTTACTTGCCAGCAAGATCAGAGATGGAAGCAAGGGAGATAATGATAGGGTTGACCTAAAACCACTGTGGCATTACCTCCCTTGCTAATTTATTTGATTTTTTTTTTTTAAATGTTAATTTTTTTTTCTGTCATTAAATCTACTTTAAGTTGGTCGAAGTGAAAAACAAAAAGTTGCTCTCACTTGACCTGAAATAAAAACCGTAAGTGAGAGATTCAAATTAAATTAAAACAAAAATCTCTTCAATGTGGCTAAAACTAGACTGAAGTAAGGAAAATTGACTGTTTGATATAATGATGGATGAAATTATATATATATATATATATATATATATATATATATATATATATATATATAATAGATTTCTTTGTGCAGTTTTTGAAATTTCAAGGATGCATAATAATTTAGATTGGTGGGGAAAAAAGCCGCAGAAGTTTTAAACAAGTAGTACTTTGATAGCATTTTATTTTAAGCGTGAAAACAGGTGGATTTTTTTATCACATGTGTGTATGAAAAAGAGAGTTTGTGGAACAAGATGCTCTACACAACACTGGTACATTAATTTATGGCTAAACATAAGGTGTGGTGAGACATAAAACTTGTACAAGTGTACTGATCCAGAGAGGGGAATTTCATTGACAATTTCAGCAATCATATTAAACCAGAGATATTAATGATATAATTGCATCAGCATCAAGTTCAGCATTTTGAACAACATTATCTGAAGTTTATAATTATATTCATGTCATTCTTCATTATCAAAATTGCTCTTTCTTTTTTCACTACTGACTGATCTCTCTCTTTATATTCTACCAATTTCTGGGAAACTGAAGATCCTGAATATCCAACACTCGACTGACTACCCAGAAAAAAGCTGTGATGGTCAAACTCTCTGCCTGGAAGCAGAGAGGATCCCCAGACGAAGCAATGTCAAAGGGCATTGTCTCATCTTGGGAAACAGCTACCTGACCCTGTTTTATATAGGGTCTACCTGAGAATTTTTGGCAGAGCCTACATGCTTGGGTACCCCACTTTAAATTTGGCCTTGTGCCAGATCTGACCACATGGGGCATTTGGTAGATAACCTATGCAGAAAAGGCTTTTTCTGATCTGAAAAGCTAGTTTTTATTTTCTCTTAAATGATCTTGCATGAATAATTATTAATCACCTAGTATTAAGTAAAGAGAGACCTCAAAGATTATGGTCACTGTCATTACTTAGCTACACTTGCAAGAACATGTAATGTTTGTGAAGAAAAATTTTAAAATCTATATAAATTAAGATTTGGTACAAGGGACAAAATTTGGAGGACTGAAGAAAATGATGGAAAAGAATTTACAGCCCTATGTGAAATTTTTTTTGGACAATGAAAACCTTGCCCTCACAGAGATTGGCCGGCAAGCTAAGAAGATGAAAATAAATTTGCGAGCCTATGTGAAATTGTTTTTGGACTAATGAAAACTTTGCCTTTGCAGAAATTAGCCATTGAGAAAGAAAGAAAAGAAAGTCATGAGCCTATGGGAAATTCCTTTTGATATAAAATGGAGAGAAAAATTAATAAGAATGTCTGAAGTCATGTGAAATGTTTTGTTTCTGTTCATCATGTCCAGCCTTGAAGTTTTCGCCAGTGTAAAATTACTCACCAATTAAATTATCAGCCTTAACCAAGCAAGTGGCACTTCAAAGAACTTTCTTTCAACACTCCAAGAAAGCTAAGTATTTAAAACTATCTCTCTTCTACTTTTTAATACAACTGCATATCACTGTTTTGATATTTGTATCTCTACATTTGTTTTAAACATTTTCAAATATTATTTTGTCAAATCATTTAATCTGTTGAATAAACATTTACTCTTCATGACAATTCATTAAAACTACGGACTATAAAAATTTCTAATTTATTTTCCTGAAACAAGCTACTGACACAACTTCAAGCATGTAAATTCATAAATAAATTTGTCATCTTGTTTTGTTAAAATTACCCATGTGTCTCCTTGTCATTATCATGCTTCATTAATCTTCTTGGCATGGGTAAATCAACTATTCATTTTAACCCCTAAGCCCCACACCACTATAAGAGCCTGTCTTAAAAATCAGCTTTTCAAAATCTGACTCATATCATGGCTTGAACACCAACCATTAGTGATAATAGGAAATACACACCTATCTCAGACAGAATAGAAATATAAACAAAGCAAATCACAGTTTTCATGAATGGAAGTCAGCAATCATAGGAATAACAATTTTAGAGATGAAGAAACTTAATAAAGGCTCTTGAGTTTCTTGGTATTGGCAACAATAAGAATATAGCTAAAAATTACTTTAGAATTCATTTGTAAATGTTGTTGGGGTTCAATAAATACATGGATATAACGAGACTTCAGTATGGTTGATGAACAAATTCAACAAGCCAAAGATAATGAATGCATTCCTAACTAAAGAACATGGCTATATACCAAAATTGTTTTCATCCAAAAATATCAATGAGAAAATAAGAGAGTTGAACTCAAACAACTTTTGTCTTGGAAAGTCCATCTTATTGTGACAGCTGCTCTAACACTTGAGGTATGAGAGCTATATAATTGACTGAAGATCAAATCTCACTATATGAATTAACACTTTATTCCCACCTCCTCCATAATGATTAGCAACATCTTTGATGTTAATGTAGTATTACTCATAGTGATGTTGTAACCAGCATATGGTTGCAAAGGAAAGAACAAACAAGGATTAAAATTTCAATGGCCTGCATTGGTCAATATGGTTTGCTGGTCCTGTTGAGTTCACATATAGGTGCCATCAAGGTGAAGAACAATTCAGAACGGATGTGTTCATGTAGATGGGTCTTGAGGAAACATTGGATTCAAACAAGACATCTGATGAGGTATTGTAGTTCTTTTTCCATTGTTGGAGGGTTCATTTTGTTAGTTTGTCAATACTTTCCTGCACATTGCTGACACCAGTTGTTCCCTGACGGGATCAAGGTGTTTGGTGCAAGTAAGACCTGAATAATCCATTTCCCTTGCTGCAGGCTTCTGACATCAGTTGTTCATGTATATGTAGGTTTGAATCCCACTCATGACACCAGTTGTTACATCCTTTGCTGCATGCTTCTGACACCAGTTGTTTGTGTATACATAGATTTTAATCCCACTCCTGACACCAGTTGTTACATCTCTTGCTACACGCTTCTGGCACCAGTTGTTATACTCCTTGCTGCATTCTGTGCATCAAGTGTTGGGCGAAGTCAGGAATCTGGTTGCCTTTACAATGGATTGAACTTGGTTATGGTGGTGACAACAAGAGGTGAGGCCATTGTCAACAACTGGCCTGGTACTGTGTCATTTGTTTATGAAGGTCTTTCTTCTAAGCTAATCTGGTGGCTCCCACCAGCCTCATTTTTTTTGGTGTGTGTGTAGGGGGGGCATCGATTATGATTGGCTATTGTATTTTAGATTTTTGCAGGAATTTGTTTTATGAACCAGATGTGAGGCTCGGAGTATCTGTGCAGAAGACAACTTTTTTTTAGTTGCGGTTTTGTTTTCTTTCTTAGTGCTCACATCTGGCTGACATGTATAGTGAATCAGAAAGAGATCTAATTTGCAGTGGAGTATAACAGTAATATTATCTTGAATAATATTCTTATGTTTACTACATATCCTTGTTACTTCACACATTTCACTGTGTATTGTATATTCATGCATGTAATTCATCCCGGATTTTTATCAAGACTAAATCTGCCAGACTCGTTGCAACTTCCCACTGAAGAAATTGATTGATTGATTTAAAAAAAAAATTTTTTTACACCCTATCAACTTTTTGCAGGTTATTTAAAGCCAGAAAATATTTTTAGATTAAAAGTATTTTTTCCAGAGATGATAATCATTTAGTGATACAAGTGTAGCTGGAAGGAAAAGTGGATATCCCAAGGATATTTGTATGCAAGTGAATACAACATACCCAACTGGAATTCATCCTGGGTAAGATGCTTAAACTACATCTGTGTCCTAGACAAGACGATAAACTACATCCAGCAGCAAGGCCTCTGATCAGGAGGTTTTGAGGAGCATGGAACCACCTCTTAATTGCTGGTGTTCCCAGGTCCACTCTGACCCAGGGTGGTAGCACCTGTTAGGGTCCCAGCTGTGGGCAAAGAGTTAACTATTACCAGCAATACAATTTTGAAAGAAAAATATTACCAGAAACAGATTTTTGACAAAACAAAATATTACCAGCAATAAAAAATGTTGTCGGCATTAAATAACCCATTGAGGTTGATATGCTTTAAAACAAAATAAACCAAACCAAACCAACTGGAATTGGAACAGCTTTCCAAGTAAAAATTCCAAGTCATTATCCATTACACCACCAAGCTTACAGCACCGAGTATTCTGAAGTAGCCACCCCTCTAGGTACTGACCAGGCTTGATGTTGCTTAACTTTGGTGATCATACAAGAACCAGTGTTTCAAAGTGTTATGGCTGTAAGCCCATTGAAGAAAGACTAAATCTATTGATCCTGATTTGTAACTCTATTGTAAGAATTAAAAAGATGTGAAATGATTAATAAATACTTGGAAAAATAATTGACAAATGCAGAGCATGAGCAAGAGAGAAAAAGGGAAAGTGAGAACAATATCAAGTATCAACACCAACATTTGGGCTACTCAGGCTCAGCTCACATAACCCAACTGTTAAGTCTATTTTGAACCAATAAACAATGTCTCAGCAGAAAAAAATGGCTACTTGTTCTTAACTTATAATAATGTAATAATTTGTAACTGAGACTGAAAAAATTCAGTTTGAACTATTTACAATAAAAACATCCTGGATGGTTTAAATCTAGTATTTTTCAAGGAATATCACTTATTTCAACTTCATAACTTTATATAATGACTTAAATTTACTGTTCATAATCATAACAATTTTATATGAACAAAAGATATATTAAAAGTTATATGACATAAAATAAATTTTGCTCTAAATTTTAGGTATGCTAAATTTTGTTAAAAAAATTTGTACTCCACCCAAGCAACATTGATGAACTAAGAGTTACTATTGATATATATGTGTGTATGTGTGTACGTGTAAAAATTTCAGATATACTCTATCTGTAAATTGACAATATGATTCAAGACAAAATGAAAGCTTACCTGACACAGTTCATCCTTTGAGGGACTTCATAAAGGCAAATGCAAGGATTTTATTTGTAACAAGTATTTATATACAAGAGCAAAAGCATTATTGGATTTTCAAAATGTTAGGTATAGGAACACTCATAAATATTCATCAGGTTAGCTGAAAAGTCAGGCAAGTTATGGAGGACATGAAGTGATTCAATTCAATATCTAATAAACGAAAATAAGTGATTTTTCTCTGTTCTTGTATATAAATACTTGTTACAAAATAAAATCCTCTCATTTGCCTTCATATATATATATATATATATATATATATGAATTTCACATAAAGTGCTGTTGTTAATAAAACAGTGCTAGATGTTATAGAACAGAGCTATTAAGTATATATTAATAAATATACATATTATACTACACCGTATGCATGACTCAGTGTTTCAAGCAGTTAAGTATTTTATATATATATATATATATATATATATATATATATATTATATATATATTATAGCTCTCCCGTCGAACTCGACGTATGAGGGTCAGACAGATCAGTTCCCAGAAACTGAAAGCCCAACAGCCACACAGGATTTGATTATAGTGGTGAAGGCTTTGTGCAAGGCCATCCACACTTTTTGGAGGGACGAATACAGGGACCTGGTGCAACGGATGCCACAAGGTCCCCAAACAACCCTCCGCAGGTTTTGAATTCAGAGTTGTCCTTCTCCTAGACCAGTTGCCATCCAAGGCTATAGAACCCAGTCTGTCCTGCTATTTACCCATAGTTGGAGGGAGAAGAAGAGGATTCACACCTTTCCCAAGGGTATTAGCACATAAGTGAATGTAATGGAATCAACTGGAAAATTCGAACTCGGCTCTCCGATTCCTCAATCCAAGCCGTTATCCATTACTCCACCGTGCCTCCTATATATATATATATATATATATATATATATATATATATATATATATATATATATATATATATAATACTTACCTGTTCAACCTTTGTGGCAACCAGATATATTTTTTAAGTTCAATTCATGTAACAGCCCAAACTCAGCACTCTGAATTATGCAAATAGTGAGAGATATGTATATTTATTAATATATACTTAATAGCCGTGTTGGATGGATATATATATATATATATATATATATATATAGCCATGTTGGATATGGATGGATATATATATAGATAGATAGATAGATAGATATCAGAAATATGCATAATATCTTACATTAATTGCACAACTCAGAGTTTCATGCCAAAGCAATTTTCAAGTGCTAGAATTATTATTTTTATTATTATTTTCATAATAATTCCAGCACTTGAAAATTGCTTCAACATGAAACTCAAAGTTGTGCAATTAATGTAAGATATTATGTATATTTATTTATATATATATTAAATAGTTCTGTTATTTTACATTGAGCACTGTTTTTTCTTACGCTAGAGAGTATTTTTATATGATCACTCACTCATATACCTACCTATATTTACCCATTCGGTTATATATATATATATATATATATATATATATATATATACCAAGTATTCATTCAAATATGAATATTTGTTGATAATGACTAGTTATGGTTGAAAGTACTGAAAGAAAAACATTTATAGCAGAGTTGAAAACTTCTCATAGTCACAATTCTGGGTCAGGTATTGTTATGGTAATTTACCCACGCATGCATGGATTCTGCCAGCTATAAATAAGAGCAGGTACTGTCTTTTGGAGGGTGAAGTTTCCAGCAGTCAGCTCTGACAGCCAGACTGAACATTCTTGCTGCAACACTCTCGTTTGTATATGTTTGTATTACTGTTTCTGTCAATATATTTGTTTAATTCAATTCCACTCTTGTGTCTTTATTTCAGGCCCTAACAAGGCCACAAAAGGTATCTTGAATGAATGATGACCATAGACCAAAAGACATGTATGGTGAGCTGGCCACAGAACACCATCTGGTAGGCCACCCTGCACTACATTTTAAGGATGTTTGCAAGAAGTATCCGAAACTCACAGGCATCAACTCTGGCAGATGGGAACGGCTAGCAGATGATCAGAGCAGCTGGCACCATGCTGTTCAAAGAGGAGTCACGTAGAGCAGGAAAAAATGAAACCAACTATTAAAGATCAACAGACAATGCAGGAAGCAGAGAGAGCAATCTCATACCTTCATCTTACATTCCAGCTTCGTTCTGTCAAACCTGCAGGAGAGCATCTCATGCAAAAATTGAACATTTAAGCCACTCGAGGCACTGCTGAGTTGACATGAAAAAGTGATAGATATCAGAAAGAAATCTAATACAGAGTAGCTAGTTTTTTCAGTGTATTAAAATTGTTTTCCTTCCTATCAGTGTGAGTGACATTTCCATGTTGTCAAAATGCAGGTTGGTTTAGACAATTCCTTTTTGCATTTATTCTTTGTGTGCACTTGCTTACTGAATCATACTTGGTGGAGAAATATATATATATATATATATATGTGTGTGTGTGTATGTGTGTGTGTGTGCACATGTGTGTATCTATGTATGTTATCCCTGTAAAGTTTAGGGCCACAGCCTCAACACACTACATGTTACTTCTGTGGTTTCCTTAGTAAGTAGATATTTATGGAGGTGGTGTTACTATCTCCACATGCAACCTGTTCTGAATTCAGACTTGTCCTTCTCCTAGGTCATTTGCCCTATCAAAGCTAAAAAGCCCAGTCTACCCTTTTATTCAACCCCAATCTTTTGTTACCAGACACAATGTCCATTGGAGGAAGATATCTTATTTTGTAGGTTTAGAGAGATCCAAATTCTTCAGTTCTTTTGTTAATTGACAAATTGTCCATAAGTAATTTTTGTTTTGGGGAACCACTTGTAATAACAAATATATCATCCAACTACTAAACATATGTGACAGCTCAGAATAAGAACACTTTATTTAATCTACTGGGATAAATTGTTCTTATGCTGCTGTTCACATCAATGAATATCTCATCTTGGTCAATAGGGCAGGTTGATTTGTTAACTTTTTTTTAGAAAACCAACATTGCACTCACTATGAAAGCTGTGGTTTAATGTGATAAGTACTAACACCAAAAATTAGATTCATAGCTTTTACCAATTTTTGAGCATTTAGATCATCTGAAAAATGTACAGAAAAATTTGCAGAAATACCTAATTTCTGCAGGTTAAACTGACTTCAAAATTTTACTGTTTCAAGAATAAATTCAAATGAATTTGATATTTTTGTATTAGATACATTGAATGGAAAATATATTCAAACAAGAATTCTAATTATGAATCACAACAAAAATTTTTACTGTATTCAATAAGTAAAAACTGTAAAAAAATTGTAAAAGAATATAAAAAAGCTACTCAATGACTATAATCTTACACCATTTGTTAGGTCAATTTATTAAAAACAAAAAATAGAAAGTATATGTAACACCACAATACTGCTGGGCACAAATTATAAAACAAAATGTTTTAAATTTGCATTGTTTATTGAAAATCACCATAAAACTACTGCACAGTACAACATATTACATCTTAATATAGCAAAATTGTTTAGTATAATTTCCCTTCGAAGTAAATAAGGGTCTTATTTGATGGCACAATGATTTAGTAATAATTTATGTGTGCCTTGCATCTTGTCCATATACAGTTTGTAAAGCTTCAGTAAATTATAAATTTTATGAGGATTTCACAGATCACCAGAATTAAATTCCAATGGTACAATTTTGAACATAATCTTAATCTTTAAACTCATTTCCTCAAAAATTGGTTATTTTCTCTTCAAGTTACATGTGATATCCATTTTAGTTGTTGCTGCTGTTGAAAAACTAAAGTGATGGGGTTTCTGTTATTTCGTACAGTTCTTTGTTTGTGATTCTTTAGTGTCAGTCCATGAGGTTAGAAGAAGGATGGTCCTCACTAAGACCTACATTTGTTCAAAGCCATTTTTCATCGTTGATCTGAAAAAGTGGTTGTATACAGCTGACAGCTTACATATTTCTGAAGGAGTTTGGCATCAAAGTACAGTATTAGATTGACAGTTAGGTCTCATCATTTTATGTTGTAATTGCTAGATGTAAATGTCTTCTTTTACACTTCTTGCCAATGTAACACTCTTCTGACTTCCTGTCAGCTATGATCTTCAAAAATTTGAATACAGTATCAATTATCACCTGTCTTTTTGAATCCTGTTCTTTTTATTGTCCTTTCTCCTCAATAACATTTTCTCAGTTTATTTCACTCTCAGTAACCACTTGTGTCTTAGTGGCTTTATTGCCTTGCTTGGGATGAAATGATTAAAACTATATTATATACTAGCGGGGATACCCGGCATTGCTCAGAAGATCTCTGAATAATAGTTTATTGACAATTTATTGATATTTTTCCATGGAAAATAAGTTTTTTATTCAATCTTTAAAAAATAAACTTCATTATTTTTTGTTTTTTTTACAAAATAGCTAAATTTAGGAAAATACCACACTTGGTGGGGGAGCTTAGGAGGCTGAGCATCCCCATATTTTTATTCAAAAAGACACTTTATTTTTCAAATTAAATGCTAACATAAATACTGTTAATGTTGTTTTCAAACAAATCAAAATCTATTTATTTAAGTTCATTAACATTTTTTCAAATTATTATTAATAAAAAGTAAATAAACTTAAATTAAGATATATTTAAACATATTCAATTTTTCAAGCAAAAACTGTAGTAAACCTTACTTCTTCAAAAAATAATTGTTTACTATTTATTTTAGAGGGGAATTTAGATTTTTTTAAGTAAATAAAGATTACATTAATGATTATTTTCTTTTTAAAGAAAGTGAAAGAAGCAAACATTTCTCAATAAACGAATTTAATTACTATTTTGAAAGAGAGTAGAAGTAAGATACATTGAGAATTTAGTTTTGAAAATCAATTATGTTTAAATTTCAAGTTTTATTTGTATTTGAAAAGAAAAACACTTTAGTTAAATAAAAATTAGGAGACAGAGACATGAGTTACGGTCAACATTAATCGTGTTGAATATTTGTTTTACGAATCTAACTATATTTTATTTAAATTAATTTTCGAAAAATAAGGCTCGCTATAGTTTTTTGCTTTAATAAAACTTAATTTAAAATTATTTACTTTTTTATGTTAGTTACAAACCAAAAAAACGATGATGTTTATTTTTTAAAGATTGAATAAAAAATTATTTTCCATAAGATGGCAGAAAAATATTAATAAGTCAATAAAATATACACACACACACATACACACACACATATATATATATATATATATATACACACACAGTAAAATGTATGTATAGATAGATAGATAGATAGATAGATATCTCTACAACATAAACATAAGAACAAAATATCTGTATTTAAAGTAAACCTGTTATTAAAAATAGGTAATTAAAAATTTCCTGGTTAAAAATGTCAAAAAAGATGACATATGTTTGTGGAATATCTGATTCTATTAAAGCTACTGAAAATTTCCATAAAAATATCTACAGGAATCTATTCTGTTGTGTTTGTACAATTTTTGTTTTGAATATTTAATATTGTTCTTCTTTTAAATTAACTTTGTTGTTTTAATATTCATTGTTTTAAAGTTACAATTTTATTTACTATAGATAAGGAATTAAATTCAAAAGAATAGAAATTTTAAAAATACATACAGTTTCAAAATTATTAGCAGAATTAAAAAGTAAAAATGAACAGAATAAGAACTATTCCCGTTCATTTTTACTTTTTGATTCTGAGAATTTCAAATACATTCTAAGGCAGTTATTATGTTTTTTTTAATTTTAAAATATCTTCATAAATACAAATCACACAATAATTTTTTTAGAAAAAGGTGGGTTGGGTGATACCAAGTCTGTATATATATTTATTTTGTCATTAACTATTGTAGTTTTTTTAGTTTTAGCCAGACACACACAGAAAACTGCCCTTTATATATGTATAGATATATCATACTTCTGCATATAAGGTGACCTTTAGATGAGGTAAAAAAATATAGCAAATTTTCATGAATTTATCCTATACCTGTAGTATAAGACAACTGCTTACTATATCCTTAGAAATTCAAAATAAACAAATTAACAAAACCAATTCTATATCATGTTTTTCCTATACATGTCCCCTGAAAGGAAAACCATTGTTTTGTTTACATTTCATCACATGATCTCAATGTTTACATTTACTCAGCTGAGCTTGCATTAATACAAATTGATTTAATTGATATGGAATTATTCTTCAAAGATGTAATTTATTATGAAGTTATGCCAGGAATATAGAAGGTAAAAATGCTTTATTACTTTTGTTATCAGTTTATTTGATAATGTGAATCTTTTCATGGATGTTATTGGTTATTGCACCAAAGCCAAGGTCAGCCTACTGACAAACATCACTCAGAATTTAAGGTTTCTTTTTTAGAATTGTAGTATAAGACAACCCCCTATTTTTAAGGGTGATTATTAGGATTTAAAGGTCGTCTTATATGCAGAAATATATATAACACAGTTTGAAACAGAAAAAATAAAACAATCCTTAAAGACCTTTCAAAACAATGTAGATTAATGAACAATTTCCTTTTTTTAAATGTTAATATTTCTTCTAACAGAATTTAAAATATAGATATATATAAATGAAATATTAAATAATTCCTATAATATACAGAATCCAGTTATTAACCAAAGGTGATCTTAATTTTATGTGGAGGGGCGGGGGCTGACATGCGTGGATGATGTGATCTTAATTTTATGTGGAGGGGGGGGGGGCTGACATGCGTGGATGATGTGATCTTAATTTTATGTGGAGGGGGGGCTGACATGCGTGAATGATGTGATCTTAATTTTATGTGGAGGGGGGGGGGCTGACATGCGTGGATGATGTGATCTTAATTTTATGTGGAGGGGGGGCTGACATGCGTGGATGATGTGATCTTAATTTTATGTGGAGGGGGGGGCTGACATGCGTGGATGATGTGATCTTAATTTTATGTGGAGGGGGGGCTGACATGCGTGGATGATGTGATCTTAATTTTATGTGGAGGGGGGGGCTGACATGCGTGGATGATGTGATCTTAATTTTATGTGGAGGGGGGGCTGACATGCGTGGATGATGTGATCTTAATTTTATGTGGAGGGGGGGGGCTGACATGCGTGGATGATGTGATCTTAATTTTATGTGGAGGGGGGGGCTGACATGCGTGGATGATGTGATCTTAATTTTATGTGGAGGGGGGGGCTGACATGCGTGGATGATGTGATCTTAATTTTATGTGGAGGGGGGGCTGACATGCGTGGATGATGTGATCTTAATTTTATGTCAGTTTACTCTATGAGTGATACTGCTATTATGTAATCCAATACTACCTGTCACATGGCCAGGTCATCAATAACTCTACTGGTTCCCCCCACTAGGCTTTTTTGGTGAGAAGAGTGGCTAGCCTCTCAGCAGGATTAAAACAAAACCTATCAAAGGGTAGATGAACCTTCTTGTAGGATCAACAGCCATCTGGCAGACTGAGCTCCATAGCTATATATTCTGTCAGCGTAGTAATGACATAACAGAAGGTTTCGTCAACCGAAGTCACTGGCCAGAATGGAGGGTTACCCCTAATGAATTCAATTGCCACGTATCCATGACCAAGGTGAGCCTTCAATTTGGTCGACATTGGCTGTGGTTTGACCTGGAGAGGGATGGTCTTCATCAGGTCTACTTACTCCAGAGATGCTATAAATAAGTGAATCCCTATCCAAGCAGGTATGTGGGGTGAAGTTGTCAGGTGCTCAGCTGCACAATGACCCTATGACAACACTCAGTCATGAGACTGCTGATCTTAATTTTTGAACGCCATTAACAGTGCAATGAGAATAAAAGAAACCACAGAAATCATTTTATACTTTTGATTGCATTGTTTAATAAATCAACATGACTTATTCCAATCATTTCTGGATATCATGCCTTGAGTATAAAGTTGCGAAATACAGTTTGAACAGAGAAAGCCTACAACCTGAAGATAAGAGAAATGAAAGATAAAAAAAATATGTAAAATCAAAAGCACAAGAGGAATGCAATTATTATGTTTTATCACTGACAATAACCCAGAAGTCAAATGCTTTGAAAACATTATTGACAAGCTGAATTTAATGCTGGATCAGCCAAAAAGACCTTTATATATACATGGAAAAAGCATCAAGACCAAATCAACTATATAGAGGGTGTTCCAGTAGGTTGGACTGATTTTAAATATGAATTATATTTAAGCACCTAATGATTTTGCTTTTTCTTTCAGATTTAACAACTTAAGTCTTTGGCAATTTCAACCATGGAAAGATTAACAATCAAACAATGTGTTAAAGTTAACAAAGCCTATTACAAAGATGGACGTTCAAACAGAATGCACTTCGATTTTTTGGTCAACATAATCGACCAACCGAGAGTGCAATTGGAAACGATGTAACGTTGTTGTGGAGAGATTCAATTCCTGCACATGATGAGGAGTAAAGGTGTCTGGATTTTCAGCCACATTCTTGTGCACTGGCACGTTTTCAGCTGAACAGTGTAAACGAGCACACAATAGTGTTTACACATCTGCCACCGACCCAGTTTGTTTGAATTTACAAACAATTTTTCCAATTACTCTCTTGATACTTTAACCTCTTTGTTTGATTGTTAATCTTTCCATGGTTGAAATTGCCAAAGACTTAAGTTGTTAAATCTGAAAGAAAAATATTAGACACTTAAACGTAATTCACATTTAAAATTGGTCCAATTTATTGGAACACCATTTTTTATATATGTGTGTGTGTGTGTGTGTGTGTGTGTGTGCATGGCCTCACTTGAACACTGGAAGATAATATAAAATAAGTATGCAATATCCAATGTTTATAAATATTATGCCAATTATATGTATGTATATAAACAATCATCTTGAATGTCATATTTTAATCAGTAAGGGCTTATGGCCCTGTCATGTTGAAATACCGGTTCTCATACAATCAATGGAGTTAAGCAATACCAAGCCTGGTCAGTACCTAGATGGGTGACTGCCTGGAAATACCAAGTGCTCTAAGCTTGAACATGCAGGCAGTGTAATGGATAATGGCGCGGCACTGGAAATCTGAGTCTAGTATAAATTCCAGTTGGATTTGTTATATACACTTATGCTCAAATACCATTAAGAAAGGTATGAATCCATCCCTTCTCCCCTTAGCTATGGGTTAATTAGTACGCCTTGTATCACTAAATGATTATTATCTTAAAAAAAAAAAAAAAAAGAAGGTTGATAAGCCATAAAAAATAAATCAATCACTCAGGTCACTGATATTTTCCTTAAGACAACATGAAGCAAAACTGAAAATTTAGACAAGTACAAATAGAACTATGTTTCTAATTTTAGAAAGGCTACTATTAAATTCCTTTTGGTTAGAATTATAAACAGACAAAAGAAAAGTTTGTACATCACTATAGAACAGTGATGAGCAAAATTTTTCATGGAGGGCAAGCATCATTGTCAGCCTCATGTGAAGTTGTCTGCATCACAATAACAAAACGGGTTTTAGAATGACAATATAAATAATCATGCATATGTATTTGTACATTTATTTGATACTAGATATTTTGCGAACAGACATTTCGTGAAGATGTTTCACAGCCCAGAATGCTATTGGCTCACATAATGGTGAATGTGTATTCAGCATTTACCCTATACAAAAACTATCTGGATTGCCAAATTTACAGAAATTAAAATGTGCTAAATTATAATAATTGGGCTTAATATTCTCATGGTTGGTTTATGGAGATTTAAGAATGGCAGATGTTTTATAACACCTGAGTTGGGGAGAAGGTGGTGGGGAATAAAAGATATCTTTATATTTAAACCAGAAAAATTATTTCCATATTGTCCAAGACAAACTGAAAGATTATAAGAGTAATTACATGTGAAAACAATGTAACATCTGAAATAATCTGCCAATATTCACCCTTTCTGGGTGCGGTAGGAACTTTATTTCAGAATTTAATAATAACCTTGCATTAAGTTTCTCTGAATTTGTTTTGCATGTCACATGCAGTCCAAAAGTCCTTTCAAGAATCTGGTCATGATTACAAATCTACAGTGTAACCCGGATATAAGAGAGTTGTCGGGACCGGAGACGAAGTCTCTTATATCCGGGTTTGGTTTATTATATATACATTAACACAGGCTCTAATTTGGGACCAGATAAAATCTATCTTATATCAGGGTTTCTCTTATATCCGGGTTACACTGTATTGCAGGAAAAGTGATATAATACACATTTTAATATAGCAATTAGCATTCTTTACATTTTGTTGGATATTCTTTCTCTCTCTCTCTATATATATATTTATTTAATGGATACAATAAATTGTTGAAGTTGTGCAGATAATTTATGAACACTGTATATATTTCATTACACGTTGTGCCAAATAGTAAATTATTTAAAAGAAGAACAAATAAAGAAACCATGTTTATTTAATAGCAAACTCCAGTTCCCAAGAAACTCCCTTCCGAAAAAATTGACATATCACATTATATACTACCATAAGCACCTGGATTGTTATGTCCCACACTGTGCCAATGTCCAGTCATGGCACAATGGAAACTGATGTAGTGGTATAGGTACCTGTGTGTCTGCCAACTGGAAATATACATATGATGTTATTTATGTACTTTTCTATAAACATCTCCCAAAATCTATCGAGAATTTCTCATTATTGTAAAAGATTTTCCTCAGCTGTATAGATCTAATTAATTTTAATAAACACTCCTCTTTATGGCAAAATATTTATTATTATTTATTAAACAATAAAAATTATGAGAATAATATTAAAAATGATTTTAATGAATTCTAATATTAAATGAATCCACCAACCACTATTACAATAATGCTTAGTGTATACCTACCTTTGCAGCCCCACCATATACTTTAAATATCACAAATAGCATGAATTCTTTTTTAAAGAAAAACCAACATTCTAATTGTCTTTTTTTTTTGTTAACTGACTATATCATGAAAAACCATTTACTTGGATAAAATCAAGTGTCTGAATTTCTGAGACTAAGCTTTTGTCATAACACAATGATTCTTTTAAACATCCTCACCTTTGTTGTTTTTATTTCAATCTGTATGCTCTTCAGTTTACTGTGGTTTGTACACCATGACAGATTTTATTATGC
The DNA here is from genome assembly GCA_964036315.1 of Acanthosepion esculentum. Classification (NCBI taxonomy): domain Eukaryota; kingdom Metazoa; phylum Mollusca; class Cephalopoda; order Sepiida; family Sepiidae; genus Acanthosepion; species Acanthosepion esculentum. Next base: position 74,513,284 of record OZ038479.1, on the reverse strand, counting down.
ATGTTAATATTTTCACAATCAAATTTGTATTTACCCAGTGATATTAGTCAAGCATGTAAATTCCAGCAAGTAATATCTGTTTATCAGTCATCCTACATGGCAGAACAATCTCCTCACAGATGACGAAGAGACTTGGAGAAACAAAAATATGTTTCTAAAGAAGGATGCTGAGAATACCATGGTCCAAACATATGAGCAAAGACGAAGCTCTAGAGTCAAAGGCTACAAAAATGACACTTATACTTAACATCAGGAAGAGTCAGTTGAAGTTTCTGGGCACATAATGAGGGCTTGGAAAATTTCATACTCAAAAGACAAACTGAAGTTAAGAGAAACGGAGGAAAAGCAGCACGCAGCCTACCTGGTGCGCTTAGGTGAATGGATAGCAGTATGTATGTATAGCTGGCCAGTTGTATTCGAGGATACCAATCTACTAGGGTGGCTAGCCAATCCCTGTTGCAGACGCTTGCTCAGGCACATTTGTGTTTACTCAACACCTACAGAGCCCACCTGTGGTTTATATTGCAACTGTGCTGAGCAGTTTCTAGCATGATCAACAATTTGAACCAGGCCAGCACACTCAAGCCCATGGTATGGTTTCAGACACTTTCCAAAGGTGCTGCATGCTGGGATTGACTCCACCAGTCCGATAATATCAGGAAGTCTCCTTCCTGACAAATGGACCATGGTGAGATTCGAACCCGAGGCTTACGATCAGAGTGCGAACGTTCTAACCACTCACCCACATGCCCATTTACATGTACAGTGTTTGGAAAAATGGCAAAAAGACATGTTATTAAGAGCTACAGGGGACAGGAAATCGTGGAGAGCCATCATCGCCAACATTCTGAAGGGACATGGCACATAGAAAAATATCTGGTTTTAGTAGAAATGTTTACAATAACTTATTTGGGTGTATCAGATTTTATGCGTAATGTAAATAAATTTATATAATATAAAAGTTAGTAATATTTAATTTCATAATTATTAGGATTGCCATGAGTTGTAAGACATATATAATCTCAAAGAAGAAACAAGATATTGTAAATTCTTAAGTGATGAAAATACAAAGTATATGAGACAAAAAAAAAAAAATCATACAATAATGGAAAAATAAATTCAGAATATCAACAAGAACAAAAAAAAAAAATTGGCATTAATTTTTTTTTTTTTTACAATGATGTTCACCCTGTACATGGCCTAAAAGACACTCGAGGTAAAAGGTTACAGTTTAAGAGGCACAGTTTATGGAGACATGTGTAGAAGATAACGGTTGACCCTAGACTTCAACAGGTTCTTGAGAGTCAGTACCACGAAGCAGTGGGTCGTGGGAAGAAGCTGCTTGAGTAGAACTTACAGCTCACCAGAGGAATACGAAGGTAATGAGGGTGTGTTCATTACAATGTGGGATGCCATGACAGGTCTTAGACATGATAGCTAGAACTAACAAATATAGTTCGTCTGAACACTTTCCATGGACATAGCGATAGAGCAGCGAGTGGCTTGTGAAGTTTCATCTGTGGGAAAGAGGGATGTAGGGTGGAACATAATTGTCCCCCACAAGGACACAGACTCTTTTGGACTCTATCAAGACAGGGCAGTTCCTGCCCATATATAGCAGCAGTACTTCATTTTTGATCTGATCTGGCTCTTGTAAAGGTAAAGGATGGAGGCATTAAAAATTTCACAAAAAGATTTGAGTAAAATTAAAAGCATTCTAAGCAATAAAAGTTGACTAATCAGCAAGAAAATACTTGAAGAAGCTGGTGTTGTGAATGTAAACAGAAAGAAAAGAAGCAGAATATTGAGAACATTGATTAAAGACATTAAAGCAAAAAACTAGCACCTTTCACAAAGAGAAACATCTCAGTTGGGCAAATACATGACAACTGACAACATTAATTTTGCTGGAGTAATGTATAGAGCTCGTATTGTAGGTAGAAAAGTTATATGTCCCTTCAAAGATGATCAGTGGCATAGCTAGAGTGTATGCAACTCAGGATAACCCTTGAAATCGCCGCCCTTCCCCCCTACAAAAAAATACACAATGCCCAATGACTTACTCTGATATATAATTATATAATATTAATACACCCAAAATATGAAAAATAGAGCGACATATACGCTCAAACTTCTGTCAAGGAAAATAACTGAAATTTATATGATAACAACCAAGATGTGCCTCCCTCACACAGCAGTGTAGTAGTATTAAAATAATTCATTCTAGGTCCATTTGCAGGTTTCAACAATGATAAAACAGCTCTGAATACATCACTGGATAATATTTATTGTTTGACCAAAATAACAATACACATGCCATAGTTTAAGTTACTCAAAATCAAAAAGGTCCTCCAACTGTGAGTAGTGTCCTAACATTAAACCACTTTTATTTCAATACATCTTATACAGCAGACTCAAATATGTTTCTACAACCTACAGGAGTTTATAGGTTTGCCTATCATCCAATTAACACTCTTAGGTCTTTTGGAGAGAAGTAGACGTTTATCCCTTGTTTCCTGTTCAGGATTGGATTTCCAGTTCCTTCTCTTTCACTCCCAGTAGCCCCTTGCATCTTAGTAGCATTATCGCCTTACTTGGGATGAATTAATTAAAAATATCTTTTCGATTAATTTAATAAATAAAAATTATGCTGCACTCTGCATAATAAAACCCATCAACCCTAAAAAGTTATTAATAATTTTAATACGGTTAGATATAAATTGAAACTCATGGGGATATATTACTCATATAAATAGAAGCATATTCTGAAAGTTTTAATAATATTCGTCGGTTTATATCAAATTTTATTATATGCAGATTAAAATTTGTGATAGCATAGTGCATTCAATAAGCTTATTACAGAACAGTTTATTTTGTATTGTTCCCATGACTTTTTTTTTCCAGTTTGATGGAAAGACTGTAAAAAAAAAGACTTGAATAAAAGCAAAATCCACAGAAACAGGATGAGAACAATATACCCTATTGTATAAAGGGTCCTGTTCAAAACTTTTCAAAGAGTATCAGATGAGACAAATATGTGAAAGACTAGAGAGTGAAATGGATAGAATATGGAGATAAAATAATAAAGATGAAGATTACTATAAAAAATAAATCAATAAAAGAAAAGAAAAATTTTAAAAAAATGTTGGTTCTTTCCTATTTGTGTGTTCTACTATATAAATATTTATTTTTCAAAAAGGTTGCAGTTCTCTCTGAAGAAACATACAATATTGATAAACAAGTCATGCCCTTGGCAAGCAGTTATTATTTTTCATGTGTAGACATGCTATTTTAAAATTTGCATACACAATAGTCTTAAATAACAGATTCATGACTGAAAACGTAAAGTTTCCTACAGGAAACAATAGAAAATGCTATAAAAGAAAAACTACAATGTGTAATTATAGTTTTTATGCACATAATAAAAAGAACCCTAAACATCAACGACTGTATAGAAGCATTACCTTGAAATCGTATCTGCCATCATTTTTATCTTCAATAGGTATCTGACATAATAAACAATATGTCTAGCCACACTGATGAGCTGTGATACAGCAAAAGTGTGTCTGTGGATAACAATATTAGCTCTCAATAAAATAATTTAATCAGTCAAGCACTGTTGGGAGTAAGGAATGAATTTTTAAACAGTCACTATTACTGCTAATAATGCAAGACTCTCCTAGCAATTGAGTTCTCTGAGTGACTGGTGTGTTTATGAAAAAATAAATATGCAAAAATTCGCCTCTTTGCCAGGCATCAATGGCCTAGGGGTTAGAATCTCCGACTGATACCAAATCGGTTGGGTTTCAGTCCCAGCCTGAAGCGATCAGATGTCTAGCCACACTGATGAGCTGTGATACAGTGAAACAGTCTGTCTGTGGATGACTATATATATATATATATATATATATATAGCATTTTATAGAGACTAGAGTTATGAGGTCTCAACACATTTCTGTTAACAATAGCCAATAGTATTTTCATCTCTAATAACGTATTCATAATTTTTGCAGTGTATGAATACGAAAATGAATATATAGTTTATTAACATTGTCAAATACATTCTTATTGATATTTATTAACACTTCCACTGCTATGGACATACTTATATGCCATTATGAAAGTTGCATTGCCTGATGTTGGTGTATATATATATATATATATATATATATATATATATATATATATATATATATACATTTTCAAGACACCATGAGATGTTGCTCTCTATCATTTGTACTATAAATTAATTAACAGACAGTACTTTTTCCAAACAAGCACTGACATATAGTTGCATACAACCTTTTTTGTGATATATTTTTATCAAATTCTGTGTTAGGAGTATCATTTAGTTTACTCTCTACTGAAGAGCATCTGATCAAAACCAAAATGGTGGGAACCCATGAGAAATCGTTGCTGGTGCCTTTATGGTCATTTATTTCCAGTACATGGCATTTTCCTATTTTCCCCAAATGGGCCAGCACAGCCAGGCAACAATGCTACAACTATGCAGCAGTGAAAGTGTCAGTTCAGTACAAGACCAAAAGTGGGTAAATAGGGGTAGAAAGGATTTGTTGTACTAATTTTCTATGTCAGAAGGGATACCTGCCTTGAAAATCAGCATTTGAAATTGTGATATTTACCTGCACTTGAATCTCAGGCACCAGTAGGAAATATGCAATTATCTCAACCATACGACAGTCCTTAACTATTTACTGAATTTAGGTTAGTTTAACACAAAACTAGAAGTGTGGGACACCTAGTGAACTCACTACAACAGTCATGGTCTGCTGAGCTAACTGTTGTTCCATGGCAAAGCAGTCAAATGATTTTATTGGCTTCCATTATTGTGCCACATATATTAGGTGTGCGTAGAAGTTTCCAGTATTTTTTTTATTGCAAAAGATAAAGAAAAGAAGAGGCTTTTCTACTGTGAATTCAGTCTAATATTCAAATAAAGGTGGCTCTAGGAAATTCTGTACAAACCTAATATATATATATATATATTTACAAGTACTCCTGCTATAAGGCAGTAGAAGCATTTGAGTCAAAAAGTGTAATTACAACCACAGCAAAAAAATAATGTGGACATCAAAATTTAGCCAACAAAATTAACAGCACATTTTTAACAGATGTTAAACACAAGTAAAAAAAGCAGCTAACAATCTATGATAAATATGGATGTGTTGAGAGAAAAATGTATAAATTAAAGCAGAAGCATTATCATTATTTTTGCAACTTTGAATTTTGCTTGATGAGTTTTGATTGAAATTCAGTTAAAATCAGTTCAATTGATATTATTTTAAAGACAATCCTTTAATAGATATTATTGAAGAGTTCTGGGCAAAATGTGATAGTCATTATTTTGCTTGAGATCAAAGTGTTGTACTTGCTCATAATACATTGATTGCTTAAGTCTATTAAAATAGATAGAGCAGAGAACGTCCAAAGAATTCATCAAATAAGAGTACAAAATTTAGCAACACCATAAACATCATTCAATATTAAAGAGTCCACTTTTTTTATATCATGTGACATAGGAATGATTGGAGTTTAAATAGGTTAAAAAAAAAATAAAAATTACTAGTTTGTTCTGATTCCTTCTTTTTTTCTTATATCAAATATCATTTAGACTCTAAATGATATCTGACACAAGAAAAAATTTTAGAGACAAAGATATTTTGTAACGGCTGGAAATTTCTCTACAGGATTAACTGGCATTGGCTTTGGATTCATATTCAGGTTGTCCTTGTGGGTCTTCCAATGACGCCGCAGAGAATCTTGCCGAGCAAACTTCTGTAAGCAGATGTCACAGGAATATGGCCTCTCCCCAGAGTGGATCCGACGGTGAATTTGCAGCTTATCCTTCTGAGCAAATTGCTTGAAGCAGATGTCACAATCGTATGGTTTCTCACCTGTATGTGTTCTTCTGTGTACCTGCATTGTATCTTTGCGGGCAAACTTCTTAAGGCATACTTCACAATGGAAACGCTTTTCTCCAGTGTGTGTTCGCTGGTGTATTCTTAAATAATCTCGGTGGGCAAATTGTTTTAAGCAGATTTCACACTTAAATGGTTTCTCTCCTGTGTGGGTCCTCCGGTGATTCTCCAGTGCATTCCGTTGGAAGAAAGCCTTTGGGCATTGTTCACAACAGAATGGTCGCACTCCAGTATGAATCCTTGTATGGATCTGCAACTTGTCTTTCTGCGAGAATTGCTTCTGGCATATCTGACACTGGAAGGGTTTCTCTCCAGTGTGAATACGCCGGTGTATCTCAAGTGTGTCTCGTCGAGAGAATCTTTTCAAGCAGACCTCACAGCTAAAATTCTTCTTACGCACGTGTGTCCCAAGATGTACTTGTAACTTATCGTTTTTTATAAATTCCTTGCCACACACCTCACAGTGAAATGGTTTTTCTCCTGTGTGTGTTCTCCGATGAATGATCAATGTGTCACGACGTGCAAACTTCTGGATGCAAATATCACACTGAAATGGTTTCTCACCTGTGTGTGATCGCCGATGTATTTTCAGATAGTCTTTGTGGGTGAAAGGCTCTGCACAGATATCACACTGATAGAGTTTTACAACATTTGTATGAATCTTCCTGTGAGAGTTGAGATAATGCTTCTGGGTAAAACTTTTTGAGCAGAGTTCACACTTAAAAGGTTTCAGGGTCATGTGAATTCTTTCATGTATTAACAAAATGTTCTTCTGTGCAAATCTTTTTGGACAGAGTTTGCACTGAAAGGGTTTCTCTGGATCATTGCTTTTGTTGTGAGTCTTCATGTGTATCTGTAGATAGTGCTTTAATGCAAATTGCTTGTTGCACACTTCACAATGGAACGGCTTTTCCCCAGTGTGCTTCCTTTGATGAATCTGAAGTGTATCTCGACGTGCAAAACGTTGCATGCAATAATCACACTCAAATGGACGTTCACCTGTATGTTTTCGGCGATGAATCTGAAGGTAATGCCTCTGCGCAAATCCTTCCAGGCAGATCTCACACTGATATGGTTTCAGTCCAGTGTGTGACCGCTTGTGAATTTTTAGTGTGTCTCTACGAGCAAATTGCTTTGGACAAAGATCACATTGAAACGGCTTCTCTCCTGTGTGTGTCCGTCGGTGAATTTCAAGGATATACTTCTGCACAAACTGCTTGCCACAAAAATCACAGAATAGCTGCTCCCCAAGGTGGGTGGACACCTTTTGTGGAAAGTGTTCCTCACGGTTATAGCTGTCTGCACTTGACTGGTTTTCTTGATATTTGGTTGCTGTAGCCTCTGCTGGCAAAGTTGTTTTCTGACATAACAGAATGCCACTGTTGTCTATAGTTTGAAATTTCTCAATGCTTTTATGGGAAGGAGTACTTGTGGGAAGGGAAGCAAGGTTAGATGTGTGAGCAGCTGGTGCCAGGTTGGACGAATGTGCAACTGGTGCCAGATTTGATGAATGGGCAACAGGAGCTGTGTTGGATGTATGGGCAACCGGAGCGGTGTTGGATGTATGGGCAACTGGAACCGTGTTGGATGTATGGGCAACCGGAACCGTGTTGGATGTATGGGCAACCGGAGCCGTGTTGGATGTATGGGCAAATGATGTAGGGTTGGAAGTATGGGCAACTGGAGCTGAATTGACAGTAGGAGCAACTGATATGTAATATGGTTGGACAAACTGCTTGCTGTAAGGATCCCCAGGAAATATGCTCTCACCTACAGAAGGCAGCTTTACAGCAATTGGCAATGTACTTTGAGGGCTCAGACAAAGAGTGTAATCTTTATCATACAGGTTTCCAAACATGAATGGTTTATCCATAACTGGAACTGTTATTTTGGGCAAGCTCTGAGTCATCAGTTTGTGCGGAAGATGTCTGCCGCCTTCTTCATAAAATGTGGAACTCCGTTCAGACGTGTAATTTCCTCTTGTCTTTGATTTGCGACTGCCACTAAGACTTTCCATGCTTTTACTTCTCAACTAAAAAGAAATATATGCTCTGTTTGCGTTTATATTTGCTCAATATAATTTAGAATCTCATAAGAGAGAAAATGCTATTTTCTTTGTTCTAATACACAAACAAAAAGATTCTATGAAAAACTATAATTCATATTCTGAATAATAGTTTTAGTTATACTCTATTCTTACCTTTAAGTTTGTTATAAACAAAAAAAAACAACAAATAAAAATAATTTAATAGTTATTTAGACAATTTTGCTCTTAAAAAATAGACTGACCTATATAGATGAAAAAATTCATTATGTATTTTAATGAAAATTAGTGACTTTTTAAAAAGACTAAAATTTATATGCAAGTTATTTCTTGTTTTTCTCTTTCACTTATTTTGTATACATATGTAAATATACTGATTAAAACAATTTATGAAACTAGTAAGCATAAAGTTATTTTATTTCTGTACAGAGAACATTTTTGATGACTTGCAAGAAGGAGGCAGATTCTATATATAGCTCAAACCAGAAAACAAAGTTTACAGAATTTTTAACTATGTTGGAAACACACAAGGGAAAAGAAAACTGGTGGAATTCTTTTTCAATATTTAGTTGCTGATAGAATGCACATCTTCAGATTGTACTTTTTAACACAATTCCAAGATTCAGAACAAAATTAATTTGATGATCATTCTGAATAAAAGGAGATCTTTTGATGAGGATTTTATCATCTTTTGGACCAAATTAGTTCTGAAGGAGAGGATGAAATTTTTCTGAAAAAGAGATAAAGAACAGAAAATTATGAATAATGAAAACAGCTAAGAATTCAAATGAATTAATATTGACAACAACAATCATTTAACCTTACCTCATGTACTGGCTAGCTATTACAAAGAACTTTAAGAAAGTGTTAAAAAAAATAGACAAATAAAACTGTTTTGTTACCACAGTACAGAACCTGCATTGTCTTCAGAAAAAGCAGAAAATAAAACAAAGTTCTGTTCATCAGAGGGTTTATTACAAGCCAAAAGACATTTATCTGTCTCGGGTATACATGCGAACAAGACGGATACATAGTGGAAGTCAGAACAGTGAAACAGTGATTCTATCATGGGGGGGTAGATTTTAGAGGATGAGAAAATATAGGAACCACCTGTTTTGAGCCCTGTGCTTTGTTGTGCCAGTTCCAGCGATTACTACAGGCTAGACAAGAAGTGGTAAGAAATGATGATTAATCTAAAATATACCTAAATTAAAAAGGGGAAGAACAAGGGGAAAATAAAACAATAGAGGCTGTATTGTGGTTACAGAACAACTATTTTTAAAATCTCACAAAAATCATTGGCTTTGCTTTGTAATGTTGTGTATGTAAATAAAGGAGAATAGTTTAAGGTTTCAGATTAAGAAGAGAAAAAAAAGAAAGATCGCCTAACTAATAAATAGCCACACAGGTTGCTGAAAATATATTGTATTTCTGTAATATATCTGACAGGATCAGTTGATGGTCACAAATCCCTCAAGAAAAAGAAGCAGGACGTGGCAGTGCCTTTTCAAATCAGCAATTAGGGAGAATGCAAGTTTTGCTGGTTAAAAAAAAAAAAAAAAATGAGTTTCTACTTACATAATTCTTTAGTGAAAAGGTTTTGCTTTGTAATGAACAAGATGCTAGAGGAGTTGACACCCTACTCATTAAACCCTCTCTGTCATTGAAAATTAGTCAGCAATATTTCTCTACTGGGGAACAATAAAAGTAGGCAGTACATACTATGTGCATATTGCTTATTGCTACAAGAAAATCTTTCTCTTGTTAAAAAAGACAGCTGGCTTAGTTTCAGCAATAGACAGAGACTGTGGTACTTTAGTGAATTGGTCAGAAGACTGTGGAAAAGACTAATGCAGTGGCACAACAGTCATAGATGCCAAACACCAGTTTGAGCCATATATGATGTTGCAACAATGTTAGAACTGTATCATAAAAAGTGACTATGAAGAATGAACAAAATTTACATGTAAGCTATTTTTTTTACTTTTCTTAATTATATATATAAGCCCTATATTTTACAGAAAATGCAACAGATATACAGAGGTAAAGAAGACCATTGCATAAAACAAGTTTTAGCAGAATTGGTTATGTATTGCTACCAACATTGAAGAGTCCATGCAGGACCACCCAGAATATGGCTTACCACACACATTGCTATCACAATTGAAAAAAAACACACTGCCCACTGACTGTGCTCAAATCCACTGCTTGGTCTCTGCAAACAAGTGTCAATAAATATCAATGAGGACAAATTTTTATGACATCTACTTCATATGCACTTTTACCGTCCATTTAAAAGATTAGAGCAACATATTTGTTCTTACCCCAAGATTTAAATTTATCACAAAATGCTAACCCTAGTTGAATATTGTGTTTGCTTTAATTTACTTAGGATTGTTCTGAGTTGATTTTTATTTGGGGTTTCTATTTTATTCACGATGATGATTTTTTAAAGAGAGTAACCAGAGGTGATAGGTAAAATAAAAACAAATCTTCCTTAGGTAGGTAATTTAAAATGTGTAAATTTATACTTTTATGATTAAAATGAATCAAATATATGAATATTTGTAATATTTTAGTTAAAAAAGACCAAATTAAGGGATGATAAGATTAACAACTTGTCATACATTTTTTAACCTTTTCTAGTTAATAACAATTATTATTAATTAAACCAAACTTGTAGTAATCTCTGGTTTCAACTAAAATGGGAAATGACATTTGTGACAAGTAAAAAAAAAAAAAAAAACATATATATATATATATATATATATTACCAACTTGGAGAAATCTAGATGACTAAGGTAAAAAGAAAAAAGAAAAAAAGAATGATCAGTTTTTCATACTTCCTAATTTGACTTTTTCTTAACAATATCATTCTGAATAATAATAATAATAATTTTACGAGTAAAAACACGAAACAAACAGGCAATAAATTAATTGGATATTTTTTTTAATCAACGTCCTTTTTTAAATGAGTCTCACCAACATTGCAATTAAGTGAGTGGAGCAAATTCCTCTTTTACGATGTGTATTATTAGCAATATTTTTACTGCTAATGAAATTTTTGTTAAATTTTTCTTTTAATTATTTTATAAATTTTTTTTTCAATAAATTTTGCAATTTAAAAAAATTGTTCGATTGAAACAATAATTAAAATTAACGTCTTTCTTTATCATAATTGTTAGGCAGTAGTCAAAGATATTTTTTTAAAAATCGAATAAAAAACGAGTTTATAAAATTAAAATAATTCAAGATAAGAAGTACAGACAATGGAATTGAAAATAAATTAAAATTTAAATTCAAAATCGCCATGTTGAATTACTTTACTACAGCAATGTAGAAGACAATTTAAAAATTGATCGCTCTTATAAACATTTTTAGAATCCGCAAATATGAATGAGTAACAGTAACACCAAACAGACATTTATTAGACAGGAGAGCGGGAAAAAAAATCCAAAGCAAAAAATAATATCCAACACAGAAATTCCTTACTTTGTTTATTTCATTTTTTAAAAAAGACAGCTCATATCTTTCTTAAACCCATCAGTTCTGTTTTGAGCCTAAAAGCAGCCACTTAAATAATTTCAGTACAAAGCTGTCAAACTATATCGCAAAGGCAAAAAAAACATTGCTAAAAAAAAAAAAAAATTGTCGGCACTATAAAAAATATCAAAGTTTACAAATCCGTTTCAAATCAGAAAGGAAGTTGGCGTAATTTCGCGAAATAATAACAATAGACGCCATCCACTTTGCAAGGGAGTGAATTAAAAAATTCCGTAATGCTTGTCAAAATATTTAAATACGAGTTTATTGACCACACTGAGCATTTGATTAGCAAAGCTTACACGTTGGCTAAATGTTCGAACCATACTTAACGTAACAGGAATGACGATTAAACACATTTTACCAGATGAGCCAAGTATGCACCCTTTCTATTTGGGCCGAGGTCCTCTGCACTTTTAACCAAGCTTCCAAGTCCAGGGACAAAAAGAAAGAAAATAACAAAAAAAGTCTTTTGCATACTACACAATTTAATTATGATGATTATATAGTCAGTTTCAAAAAGAAAATTATTTTTTGTTTTAGAGTGCAAATAAGAAGTCTTAACAACTTTTTCCTCGTTATCTTAAAAAAAAAAAAAAAAAAAATTCCATTTCTTTCTACAGACCTGAAAAATTTGAAACACTTAAAATTTAAAGTTTATGTGTGCATCAGTTATCCATAGCCGAATAGGGAATTTTGATTTGGAATGTTCAGTTTTATGGAGAAACGTAACTTAATAATTGATAAGGAAGGAAATTACGTTGAAAAAATAAGGACTGATTGAAGTACCTGTTTTCTTGAGTGTCTCTCTAGTCTAGTCTCAAAAAGTCTGGAATGTGTTAGAAATTACACACGCATTCTAAAAAATGCACAAACCAGAGAAATTTATGCCTAAAAATGTCATTCGGCATATATTCACTCTTAGTCTTCCTTCAGTAACATGATTTTCAAGAAGAGCTTAAAAAAACAGACCCCACAATCACTTTACCGTAAAAACACTGCAAGAAAAGACATGTTCCCATATGTCTGCTTATTTGTAGACTAAGCCCCCTCACCTGGAAGAATAACGAAATCATATTGCTTCTCACATATTTAATTTTTAAGTGTAATTTCTTTCCATGTAAATATTTGCCTTCTAAGTTGTTTTTTAAAGTGACACAATAATATGCACTATAGAAGGCGGCATACGAGAGTCCGCATTTTGTGGTCTCTGTACCCACTAAACGCCAGTTCGAACCTAGGTACTGCTAAGAAAAGACTGATTTTTAAAGCCTTCGGCATTTTTAACTGAGGACAGTCTCCTCAACTGCATTGATGCAACACATCTTTCTAACTTATTTGGCCTTGTACCAGACAGAACTAAGCTTCGTTAACGTAGAAAGAAAAAAAAGAAACATTATTTTTATTACTCTTTAACTCCCAACAATTTTAATCTAAATTCCGTAACAATTTTTTTTAACTATTTTTGTTTCAATGAGTCGTTTAGTAAACGACAATGCAGTTGAGTTAACTGTTACTGTTAAGTTTTTCTTAGTTCCGAAAAAAAAAAAAAAAAAAATCACAAACTGCATCTCAAATTTCTAAGCCAAATGATCACCCAAAAATTTAAAGTAGTACTTTTTTAGAGAAGTTACTTTTTTACTTAAAAGTACTGATCAGATTCGATACGGCTTAACTTCAATTATAGACGAGAACGCGTGTACTGTAATTGGAACGTAAAAGCTATTGCTTCTGCTGAGCTTTAGTCTCTAGTACGAGACCGCAAATGTGACGCACATAACAAGGATCGAACCTGGTCCGTTAAATTTGCTCATTCATTTTTTTAACCATACTCCCTTCTTGTATGGCGCCTAAAACAATCTCTGTGCAATGCTATCGGTTCAAGAAATTGTAAAAAATAAGATTACTACTTTAGTTTAACAAATACAAAAATATTTAGAAACTAATTAATAAAGTGGGGAAGATCAATATATTTTTTTGTTTGATTGTACTATTGCTGATCCACATATCAATATGGGGGGTCATGGCGAAAAATAATACTTGCGGATTCACTTTATTTTTACGCAACAAAGATAACTGAAACGACTTGGGACATCAGTTAAAATCTACCCACCCTCCTAACAATGCATTTTTTTTTATGGGAGGGCTGGGGAGTGTCATCGCAGGCCGGGATCAAATAACTACGACAAGTCCTTTTCAGCGTCCAGTAGATGATCTCACCTTTTCTCTCTAGGACAATGAGCTTGAATATGTAGCTCTGTATATTTTATGCTTGCTTAATAAATAAATCCTAATGAGCAAGTTCGCCCTAATGGTCCCATGTGGTGAAACTTAAGTAGGTAGTACCTAGGATTTATTTATTTTACCTTTTTGGTGGTGAGCACTCTTCGTTTTTATTACTCGCTGGGTTGTTTTTTGTTTTTTTTTCTCTTTGTACCAGAAATCTAAGGTACTGGACGATTTCGTTCGCCCTGTGCAGGGGTTTCTGGTTCTTTCTTTTTTTCCCCCGAATTTTTTCCTCGGATGCAAATTTGTTTGAAATTTGTGCTATCCAGGTTTTTTCACCCACAGAGTTTAAACAGGAAAAATAAATAAACTGGATTTTTTAAATACATTTTTTTTTCTTTCAGATTTCCTTTGGTCGTGAATTATTAGGCTAGAGAAAAATAAATGAATGAATCATGGAATACTGTGGATTTTATTTTTAGTTTCTACTACAATAACACGAGCCAAGTAAATGTTATTCTTCTTAATCTTGTTGATACAATTACAGATATTTCAAGAAACAACAAACATAAAAAGTAACTTTTTTTGTGAACTGAACAAGTCAGCTAGAAGCGACAAAAAATAAAAAAACACATGAAGAAAAACAAGAGTGAGTAAGTTTAGGTAAGAAGTTTTCAAACTTACATTTTTTTTTTAATATTTTGATGCAAGTTATTGAAAGAATAAAAATAAGATCAATGAATAAATAAATAAAAATAAAATATATGTGGGCTTTGTCAACAGGGGCGCGTGAAGTGAAAGTGTTGTTATCGTTTTTATTTTAACAGTACAAACAGCTGTTTCTAATCAAAATAAAATTCTTACTTAAAGTAAGCAATATTGTAAAAACCTAAATTGTTTTGCGTTTTTTTTTAAAAGCTACATTTTGTTTTTTAATGCCCATAAAAAAATAAGATTGAATAAAAAATGATATACACAGTTACTTTTTTTACAAATAAAAAGTAAAAGTTTCGATAACATTTTTTTATAGGCTAATCGAAAGTATGAAGAAAAATATATACTGATTTTAAAAGAAAATAAAAAAGTTAAAAAAAATCATAGATTTAAACATTTTTAAAATAATTATTTTAATAGATAGCAGAAATCATTCTGCAATGTCTCGAAACAAAATAATCAAGAAACCTTTATCAAAAATCGTATATTTTTCAAGCAATTTTTGTAAATGAAAATTATTATTAAAATTCATTAAGCTAGTTTAGTAGTAGTAAATGTCGTTCTCTGGCAACAGGGGAAAAGACATCATAATCTGAATACTTCAAAAATCAAAATCCATTCAAAAACCCAAATTCACAATATGAAACAAGGTAAAAAAATTAACAAAACAATAATAATAATAATAACCACGCCTCTTACCTTTCTGTCAAAATTCGTTCATAACATTAAAAACAACTTTAACTCAAGATGAATAAAATAATAATTATTATTATTATTTTTACCCATGAATTAATAAAAGTAATTATTTGCCCTGTTCTTGGACTGATGCATCAGTTTCAAACTCTTGAAACTTAACAAACCTCTACTCAGAAAACAATAATAGTTTTGAAGTGGTCCCCCCTCAAAAAAATACTATAATTTTACAATACAAGTCGATATAAGGACACACAAACACATAGGTAAATTATCTATCAGGCAGAGAAACGGTGATTCGATAATTTTTGTTCCTGCTGTAATTTACACCCAATACTTTTCACAAATTTCATTTCAACCGGTGTGCGGATATTTATTTTTCAAATTCAATTTGTTTCTACCGAGACCAACAATTAATAGACCTAGGTTAAAAATCATTGTTTATCAAATACATTCTTTGAAATATTAATGGAATTTGGTTTTCTGAAACATCTTGTATATTTATAATCCACACTGTACATATTCTCATCCGTGCTTAAGTTAAATTAATTCTAGTTGGGAAAAATTACTGTATTGTTATTGTTGTACAATAAATTTGTAGGATGAAGAATAAGTAGTAAACAGTTGTTTTTATGATTATTCAAACTCACTATTTATACTGATATTAAAACAAAATTATGAGATGTGGAAGTATGAAGCATTTCAAATGTAGTCACTGTAGTGTAAAATGAAGATACTTCTTTTCCATGGGAACTTGTGATTACTAAGATTACATTCTTTAACTTCACTTTAACATTATGATCAGATTATCAGTCATTATCAGAATGACTCAAACAATAAACCTACATACTAAAATACAAATAGTTTGATGTTGTATCTTCACTGTTAATTTACTGAGAAGCCTGTTTTACAGATGCAGACTTACTTCAAACCTGGGCTGAAATTCACAAAATTCTTCTATTTCTCTGAAATGTCATCCATTCTAATTCCCTCTTTAACTCTTGTAAACTTCATTAAATGCTAATTTTGTAAATATATACTCATCTTGAAAAGCCTTCCCTATAATATTATGGAAGGTTTGAGAGTGTGAAAATTTGTCATTGTAAAAATGTTCAACTTAAAGGAAAAGGAGAGAGCAGATAAAGTGTAAAATCCAAAATTTTTATATTCCAGAAAATTGTTGAGATATTTTACAATTTTTTTTTAGTCCAGTTTCTAAGAAACTTTCTGTGCTGCTTAAGTATGTGATTTACCTTCCGAGTATGATCTACTAGAACATCCCTATAGTATATGATCTATGAGTTGCAAAAATTCTCTACATTAAAAATAGATATGTACAGAAGAAGACAAGAAAAAGAAAATGTAGTCTTTATTTAATATAATAATATTAATATAATAATATACTAAACAAGTAATATCACATGATAAAAAAACTAAAGGAAGTTATTATTTTAGCTAATACTATCACTGTCTGTAAACATCATTCAGAAATGCAATAAATAAATATGCAAAAATAAAAAATAGGTCTGGTTTATATACAAAATCCACCAGAAGACTTCATTCACTGTGTGTTACTTCAGTAAAGTTGTGCATGTAAATAATTTTCTTTGTGGTAGATCACATATTTAAGAAGAATCATGCACATAGATCACATACTGAAGTACCACCAAACTGTATTTAGAAGAAAAGAGAGTTTTTGTACAACAGGAAATAGACCAGATGCAAGAAGGTTTCTTAATGACACCTCTTACTACATCAACTTTTTACTTGTAGTGCTACTTGGACTGACTATTTGACATGTCCTTTTATTTATACCTGACATGCAGACGTAATAGTAGACATGAAAATGTGCTAATATTTAACAGAAAAACGCTTGGCTCTTTTTGAATGTTTGTTACTTGAAAGGCATAAAATTTCTAATAATTATACATGCTTAAAAGATAGAACTTTGCAGATTAATAATTTGATTATTTACACTATTTACATTGGACTGTTGTCCTCATCTTTATTGTCATATGACAATAAAGATGATGACAAAGATAAAGATGAGTTATCCTTCACAAACACTACAAGATAATTCTATTGTCATATGACATTAAAGATGAGGATAACAGCTAGAACAATGTAAATAGTGTAAAATAGTTACAATACAATCTCAGAAATACTGACAAATAATAATTTGATATATGTTTTAAATGGTGTGTGAATTTTCTGTTTCTCTGTAAATTATAACTTAAATAAATTTTAACTTGGTGTCCACTCAGTAGATATAATACATTTTATTACTAATTTTCAATAAAAAGGTTTGTTTTTATTTTCATTTCAAAACTGATTAATTAACAGAATATATTCTAATAATCTATTATAATTTAAATCTGTTTAATTTGTTCATTTTATCAAACCTTAATTTGCATAGATTTTTTAAAGTTTTTCTTCACAAACACTACAAGATAATTCTACAACAAAAGTTTGATCAACAAACAATATTTGGCAAAGTTTAACCTTTGTGTCCACCAAAAAAAAAAAAACAGTGTGTCAAAATGCCTGTTATTCTTTTGACACTGTTATTACTGTATACACTTTTTACTCCCTCGGCAATGTTTATTTACAAGATTATAAAAATATGTGAACCAAGTAAAATGTGATATTTATTATTTACCTTTTATAAAGAGTTAATATTTTAATATTTACCATTTTATAAAGAAATAAATTTGAAAAGAAATCTTTTTATCTAAATATTTATAAAAAATTACAAAAAGTATCAAAATATGTAAACCAGCAACAATGCAATATCTATTATCTACCATTTTATAAATAACTATGAAAACAGGATTTTTATTCATAATTTTATAAAAAATATCAATGAACTATTATTGTCAATTCTTAAGAATAAAGAAAATATACAAATTCCACTTTCCCTTAAATCCACTGTTTGGGTTTTATTAAAATTCTAATCATTGCTTTTTAAAATGCTAAACATTGCCGAGAGAGTTAAAAGTGTATACAGTAATAGCAGTGTCAAGGGAATAACAGTCCTTTTGACACACTGTTCTTTTGCAGACAGTTAAGTGTTAACAGTTAGCTGAGAGAATACTAGTTACAGGCCAGTAGACCAGACTGAAGAGCTTGTAGAAGAGCTGAACTCTATGAATGAGATTGTTGTTGGTCACCAATTTGTAGTGGGAGGTGCTACTTTCTAACAGATGCAGTTATTTAAGAATTGTGACAAAGAGGTTAAGAAGTTTCAAAGAAATGAATTCATCATTTTCAAAAGAAACAAATTTCAATGCATGGAGAAATTTACATGTATATTTTTATACAAAGAATAATATAATTCAAGAAGAGAGAAAGTATACTTGCATGTACACATTTACCTGAAAAAGGAAGAGAAATATTTATACGCTTTGCAGTTAGAGAATGAGTGTGAGAGAGAGAGAGAAAAAAAATTAAAAAGGCATCCTAGAGGAAAAAATCTACTCCAGTGCAAAGAAGACCTTTCGTTTTCACTATTACATTCTGTAGTGAAAGAGCCCTGAATATTTACAGTCCTGAATATTGCCACCTAGTGGTCATCTTAGCAAACAAGATGGGGTAATCACCATCAGCTTAAACTGGGAGTTTGCCAGTGGTGCTGAGAGAGTTGATAGATCAATAGTGTGAATAAACATTAAAACATTAACAAACTCGGACACTTTTTCTAGTTTGCTGTTTGAACATCCATAATTTTAAACTCTAGAGTTGCTTTCAGTGTGTATAATCATCATTATATTTTGTTGATGCGTGGGTGGTGTAATGGATAGTGACTTGAAATGAGAAATTGGAAAGCCAAGTTCAAATTCTAGTAGAGTTCATTACTTATGTGCAAATATCCTTGGGAAAGGTAAGAATCTGTTGCTGTATCTTCCTTAGCCAGGTGTTAAATAGTAACACAGACTGGACTCTTTAGCCTTGGTTGACAACCAGTCTAAGAGAAGGACAACTTTGAACTTAAAACCTAAGGATGGTTGTTTAGAGACCCAATGGCACACAATGTGCACTGTATTTAGTTCTTTCTAAAAGTGTGGTTTGTTCTGCACAAGCCTTCACCAGTATAATCAAATTATATGTGTGGGTCATCTGGCTGTTCAATTCTAGGAGCTGAGCTGCTGGACCCTCATATGTTGGACAACAAGAGAATTTTTACTTTGACATGTGAGTGTGTTGTAATGGATAGCAGTTCAGAATGAGAAATCAGGGAGCTGTTTTTGAATTCCAATCGAGTTCATTACATTCACTTATGTGCTAATACCCTTGGGAAATGTATGAATTCTTCACTCCCACTATCTATGGGTTTTACCTTTTATAAAGAGTTAATATTTTAATATTTACCATTTTATAAAGAAATAAATTTGAAAAGAAATCTTTTTATCTAAATATTTATAAAAAATTACAAAAAGTATCAAAATATGTAAACCAGCAACAATGCAATATCTATTATCTACCATTTTATAAATAACTATGAAAACAGGTTTTTTATTCATAACAGGCTGGGTTCTATAGCTTTGGTTGGTAACCAGTCTAGTAGAAGGAAAACTCTGAATTCAAACCAGCCTGGGAAAGGGTTGGGCTCCGTCAGGCTATCTTGCCCAAGAAACACAACTTCTACTGCGGCTGCAGTACATGTGGTGCCCTTACAACTCTATTGGGTCACAGAATTTGTGATCATGCTCATTACATTCACTTATATACAAATACTGGTTGAGAGAGGTATGAATCTCTATCTACATCTCCTAGACTGGGCTCTTTAGCCTTGGTTGGCAACCAATATAAGAGGACAACTCTGAATTCAAAACCTGAGGAAGTTTGTTTGGAGACCTTGTGATACACTATATGCAACAGTTCACTGTATTCAGTTCTTCTGAAATGTATGGTTTTGTTCTGTGCAAGCCTTCACCACTCTAATCAAATATGTACAGAACAGTCTGGATGTTCAGTTCTAAGAACTGAACTGGTGGACCCTTATACATCAAATTATTATTAAAGTGCAAATATGTATTGAAATACAAATGTGATAAATTACTGATGCTTAAAATAATTTCAAGTTTTCTTTATCTTTCTCATAACTACATCACCATATTTTTAATTCTCAAATTCACCATCACACATCATTTTCTGTACCACCTTTTCTATGTTGGCAAAATGTATATCTATCAGCAATGCTGTCTGTGGCTCTTTTCTTTCCCACTTCATCTCATGTGTGCATAGCATAGTGGCTATCCATACAGAAAATGGTATCGGCATGCCAAGTTCAAATTCCAGTCAAGTCTATTGCATTCAGTTTTGCACAAATGTGTTTGAAAAGGCATGAATTGCTTCTCTCCTCCAGATGCAGACGTCTCTTCTACTCCAATAGCTTCATGTCTCGCACATCTTGCCTATGGAACTCCCTTCCCTATTACTGTTTCCCTGACAATTACAACCTCCAACGGTTTAAGTGTAGCGTCAATCGACATCTCCAGTTGCCTTGATCTATCCACTTCCCTTCTCCACATCCTTTCATTTTTCATTCCTATCTGCTCTCGCTCCAAATCTTCTGCAACCCCCTTGCCTTGATCGACCCACTGTCTTTCTCTTTCTCCACATCCTCTCCTTTACCACTCCTATCTGCTCTTCCTCCAACCGTTCTTTAACCCCTTGCGTGATAGTGGCTTCCAGCCTTGCTTGGGGTGATATGGTTAAAAAAAAAAAAAAAAAAAAAAAAAAAAAAAGCTAATGGTTTATAGCAGGGCAAATTGGGCTTTCTAGCCTTAGTTAGTAACCAGCCTAGGAGAAGGAAAACTCTGAATTCAAACAGGTTGAGGATGAGGCTAGCAGCTCCATCCCATAAAAAGCTTGCTAGCTAAAAAAACCACAGCAGTAATGCCTAATATGATGAGGCTATAGACCAATGCTCCACAGTGGGGGTCTACAGGACTTAATACTACTCCTTCTATTCATGTTCTCTGTAAACTCCTGTTTTTGTTTTTGTTTTTTTGGGGGGGGATTGAGTGATTCATTTTCTACAGCTTATCAACCCTTTGCAAATTATTTAAAACCAGAAAATATTTTTAGATTGTAAGACATTTTTGTTTGGAACTAATAATGGTTTAGTGATACAAGTTCTACTAATTAATCCATAGCTGGAGGAGAAAAGATGGATTCATACCTTTCCCAAGGGTATTTGCATGTAAGTGAATAATGAACCCAACAGGAATTAGAACTCAGCTCTCCGATTAACAATTTCATCCATTACACCACCCTCACATCCAAGCTTACAGTACCTGGTATTGCCAAATGATCATCATCTAGGTACTGACCAGGCTTGATGTTACTTAACTTTGGTGATCATACAGAAACTGGAAATGTCTTCTGTGCTATTACTTTATGATGGATAAGTAAGAACAAGAAAGAATTTAATAAATTATTTTTTAAACTTGACATTTTGGGTGGAGGCAGGAGTTATTTAAGAATGTGTGAAATGAAGTAAAATATTTTGGGAAAGTTTAACAAACATATCTGTAAAAAAACAATGTATTAAAAGGACAGTTTTACTCTTGATGCCACAATTATTGTGTACTCCTTTGTATTAGTGAATTTATGTTGGTAGTTTTCTCTCCTTGAACAACTGCTGATATGGTTCTCACCACAACTAAATATCAGCATTCCACAAGCTGTGCCATTTTGAAAATGCTTTGACCTTGTTTTTTGGCCATACCAATTTGACCTTTATCAAAATCACTCAAATTTTTCTTACTGCCTATAACTGCAGAAGTCAATATACAAAAATGAAGTACTATAAAAAATTTGATATTAGGCTACTGTAAAATAAAGTTAGTCTTTGGTTAAAAGTATAATCAATAAATTTTTTAACCATCTAGGTTGTTTTTACACATTCTTTTGAGAAAAGTGTACTTTTAATGAAAACCAAACAGTTTCTAAAAAAATTGTTACAGTTGTGTGAAAATCTATTTTTAGAATTAGCGGTTAAAGAACTACCAAAATTATTTCTTTGGGAGTTGTTGTGGATTCATTTTTTGAATTTGTGAAAACAATATATTTTATAAAAAGATTTATTTTTAGAATTAGAATTTGTAAAGACAATATATTTTATAAAAAAAAATCTATTTTTAGAATTAGTGGTTAAAGAACCACCAAAATTATTTCTTTGCGAATTGTTGGGGATTCATTTTTTGAATTTGTGAAAAAAGATATATTTTATTGTATTTACTGATCAATCAGACATGTGGTCTCATGCCCTTATAAAAACTTAGAACTGGGGTCTCTGGGAGCCTACTTTTTCTTATAAAAGGAGGCAGATCAGCAGATAAGTTCAAAAAGCATTCAGGCTTCAAGTTGTTAAATAGCTCAAATTTGCCTGATGTTATATCAGATTAGATCAACACAAGAAAGAAAGCATTCAGACTTCAAGGTAGAGCAAAGTATCAAAGCAGAAGGGGTCATAAATCACTATAGAGAAAGAAAGATGAGCTGACAGCAAATCTCAACTAGAAGGCAGTTACAAGTCCCAAGAGGGTAATCCATTTCAGTTGCTTCCAGAAAAGAATTTCAACAAAACTAAAAACTCAAATTGAACTTCTCAGTAAAAGAAAAACATAAAATGTCCCTGTAACACCAACCAGTTCAAACCACAAAACTCCTTTGTGCTGAGACATTCCTATTTGTCATACAAACTAGGTGGGTCTGCTTTTTGTAATTTCTGTCTTATTTTATTTTTTTGCTTCCTCAAAGTTTGTATTTTTTTCATTTTCAAAAGGTGTAATTTTTTTTTGTCCTGTATATTTGAATTGTTATCTGACCATAGTTTTGTATATGGTGCACAAAAGGAAATTTTTGCACAAGCTCTTGTATGTAAATATTATATTTGTTTTTTTCTTTACTTTTTTTTTATTTTTTTAAGCGTATCACCTCAAGCAAGGCTGGAGGCCACTATCACGCATGGGGTTACAGAAGGGTTGGAGGAAGAGCAGATAGGAGTGGTAAAGGAGAGGATGTAGAGAAAGAGAAAGACAGTGGGTCGATCAAGGCAAGGGGGTTACAGAAGATTTGGAGCGAGAGCAGATAGGAATGAAAGATGAAAGGATGTGGAGAAGGGAAGTGGATAGATCAAGGCAACTGGAGATGTTGATTGATGCTACACTTAAACCGTTGGAGATTGTATTTGTCAGGGAAACAGTAATAGGGAAGGGAGTTCCATAGGCGAGATGTGCGAGACATGAAGCTATTGGAGTAGAAGAGACATCTACATTTAACAGTTTCAGCGGTGAAGGGGTGGGAATGGGTTGCCAGCCTCGTAGGACGTTTAAATTCACGAGGCCTGGGGACAAGCGAACGCAACTCCTCGTAGCAATTGCCGTGGAAGTACTTGTAAAAAAGGCAAAGCGAGGCAACATCGCGTCTGTGAGAGAGCGACTGCAGACGAGATGACAGATCAGGGCCAATCACATTGCATACCCGTCTCTGGATCATATCAAGAACCCCGAGGCAAACAGCAGGGGCCCCAGACCATATATGGCAGCAATACTCCATGCAAGGGCGAATGGTCGATTTATAGACTTGGAGGATCGATTCCGGGGAGAAAAATTTCCTGGCTCGGCACAGGGAACCAACTTTTCTTGTGGTGGATGATCTGTGTACTGTAATAAGTTTTCTTTTAAATTTCACATAGTAGTTGAATCTAGTTTGTTTGGCACCTTATTCAACTTTAGGGATAAGAGAGGCACATGTTCACTTTACCCATTCTATCCCCATGAACTAAATTTTTATATTTTGTACGAAAATTATTTGGCTTTTGCAAGGAATTAAATTTTTATAGTATTAGGTTGGTGCAAAAATAATGTCGTTTTTTGATGTTCTAACATACGTGAGAAAACGACATTATTTTTGCACCAACCTAATACTTGAGTTAACCTTAATCACTTATATATACCTCTCAACTTGAGACATGCACTTGTTACAAGACAGTAACTGAAATTTGTTTTTGTACCAATGAAAACCTTGTCTTCACAGAAATTAGCAGGTCTGCCAAGAAGAAAAAAGAAAAGAAGGTAGCAAACCTAGATGAAATTCATTTTGATATAAAATGAGGACAAAAATTAATTTAATCAGAGAAGTGTTTGAAGTCATGTGAAAAGTTTCATTTCAGTTCCTCATGATCAGCATTGAAGTAATTGCCAGTGTAAAATTTACTCACCAATTATATTATCAGCCTCTAACCAGCACATGGCACTTCAATCCAAGAAAGCTAAGTATTTCAAACTATCTCTCTTCATCTACTTTTGAATGGATGCAAACCATATATCCCTTTGGTGAGCAACAAACTCTCTTAAATTTGTCTTAAACATTTTTAATATTATTTTGCATCAGATCATTTAACCTGTTGTATGAACATTTCCTCTTCATACCAATACATTAAAACTACAGACTTCAAGAATTTTGACTTATTTTCCTGAAATGAGCTACGAACAATACTTCAAGTATGTAAATTCATGAATAAATTTTTTGTTTTTTTAAAATTACTGATGTGTTTCCTTGTCATTATCATCCTTCAATAATTTTCTTGGTGTTTCAATGTGATGTGGCTATAAGCCTGCATAAAGAAATATCAAAGAGGGTAAAGGAGTTTAAAAAGTAAATCAACAATTTTTATTGGTATTAGTGTAATGGGATCGGTTTAGCTAATAGGTAATTAGCATAAAGAGAGCTATAACTATAGCTCACAGGCAACTTTGAGTTAGAGTACATAGGATATCTATGGCTACTAAGTTTGATCATCATAACAATTAGAAAATGCCAGGGGAAAAAATGTATGAATATTTGTGATAGTATCTTTTATACCAATAGAAAGAGTTGATTGAAATTTTTTTTGTATGAGCAAACATATTTTTATAGTTTGAGTTTATTTTCATAAATAAAAAAAATAAAATCAATTGAAATATTCTTCAGTTTGAAATGATTTTGTGAATGATAAAAAGTACAATATACAAAATTGATGTCAAGTCAATAGGAAGATTATGAAAATTCTTCATTTTTATTTTTCGAGAAAATTCTTTTTAGCTGTGTGTACATGTTAATGTAAGTTTTCTTATTTGGCTTGTGCGCAAGAATATGACCAGTAGATTGATTCTTGGCCAAGATTTGTAAGATGAAAAAATATTTTTAAAGCAGAAATGTGTAAAGTTTCAAATTAAAATCTTCTCGTGCTACAAGTGAAGTTTTGTTAGGTAACCTGCTGAGGGCATGCCTGGCATGAGAAAATGTTTCTTTATTTACATCTTTTATATTTGGACTAACATCCTCATATTGTTATTACCACAGTGTTTTGAGAAAATTTCATGGTCTTCCATTATTTCTAAACTCATTTGTGCCTAAAAGTGAAATTTTTTTTACATATTAAGCTAACACAAATATATACCCACACATACCCTAAAAAGTGTAATTCTTTTTGCATATTGAACTTGAATATTGGAAGGTGAAAGGGTTGAAAATTTGGCTATGTAGGAATAATCAACTTGTCCACAAAGAAGAAGAAAGTCGATAAAGTGTTTCTCAAAAAAATTTTATCTTCCAAAAATTGTTGAGGTGTTTTACAAAAATTGTTTCTCTTTTTTAGTCCAGTTTCTTCATATGAAGACAGTTTTCTTATGACAGGAAATAGACTAGACACAAGAAGATGACTACTCTTGCTACTTTGACTGGGACTGTTACTCCAACTGCTGCTCAGACTATCACATGAACTGACATCTTGATACATTGTACTTTTATGTATACCTGGTACACAGATGAAGTAGTAAATACATCAATACATATGAATGTTTAACAAAAATATGCTAGGCTCCATTTTAAATTATTTCAGAGAGTATAATATTATTGATAAGCTAACTAAATACTATACACACTTAAAAGCTGAACCTTTGCAAATTAATACATTGGTATATTTTAAATGCTGTGTCATTTTTATTTTTTCCATAAACTATAAGTTAATTAATTTTTCTTTTAAGATGGTATCACTGAGCAGGAATATCATATGTTAGTATTAATTTTCATTAAAAAGACATTTTTATTTTGTCTGAATCTGATTAACAATATATGTATGTTCTAATAATATATGTGCTATAATTTGAATATGTTTAATTTGCTCATTTTGCCAAATCTTAGTTTATATAGATTTTTAAAGATTTTCTTCACACACGCATTAAAACCCAACACACAGAAGTACAAATTTAAACAATATATACAATTTGTATATCTATTAAAATTAAACAAGGATTATACATTTAAGGTGCATTGTAGCTTAGAATTCTTGTTTACAAATGAATGTTTGTATGTATTTTAACCAGGATTACTGAGTAATACAGTTAATGTCAAACATATACTACAAAGTCTGCTTGATTTGATTATTTTAAGAGGCAAAAATTTATCTACAAAAACAAAACATTAATGCATTAAAAAATAACTATGTGCTCTTGCCTTTTGTGCAATTCAACAATCACAAAGAGAAAGAAAGATGTTCAAATTATTGGATGGGTTGTTTTTAAGAAAGAAATTAGCTACAGCAATGTCAGCCAATGCTTGTTGATAGTGACAAGAAAGTAGGGATGGGTGAGGGAGTAACAAATACAATCAGTATATATTTTTTTTTTTTTTACTTATCTATTCAGAATATATTTCTCCGCGTAATTTGAAAATTGTTGAACAAATTCGATATTTTTTATTATTATTTATTTTATAACAAAAAAAAAAATTATTCACAATCCTAAATTTATACACTTCGATATTCCATTAAAAGTTAAAACTTATAAAATATACTAATATTTTTATACGTTCGCATGAATAAATAAGGTAAAAAGAGTAAATTCCTAAAAAAAAAAATTGCTTTTTTTATTTATTTAATTTAATAAAGTTTACAAATAAAAAGTTAGTTTGGCTCCTTTATGTGCAAATTTTTTAATTCCTGTATTTACTTTATTTATAAAATGCTTGTCTTTTCATAAGAGATAAAGAAAGAAAAGGCGAGATCTGAATTTCTTTCTTGTTACAAAAAAAAAAGTCTAAATGTTTTCATACTTTTGCAATGTGATGACATTTTTCAAGTTTCTTTGTCTAAATAAGAACAATAGAGAGGTCGGTGAAACCGGTGTATAGTGCACCTTCGTTAGATGTCCAGCATTGCTACTTTTGTCAACTTACAAAGATTAATGTAGCCATACAAACTTTTACTAAACGCATCAGAACATGTTTAATACAGTTTGCGTGTGTAAGTTATCGGAATTGACGAATTTGGTTAAATTTAATGGTAAGAATTAAACGTTTGTAAGTATTTACTTTTATTGAGTTAACTCCCCTGTGTTTACATGGCCTAACGCTGTCATTTTATTCTTGTTTGACAAAAAAAAAAAATAAGGTTCCTGTCATTTTTTTTTATTACTTCACCTTCTTGTTGATAATATTGCAGACTGAACGGAAATTCCTATAGCAAAGTTAATCGGCTTTCACAGTCGATCAGCTTCAAAAGTAAATATTATTGACTAAAGAAAAATTAAACGATAAGAAATTCCCGCGGATAAGGCCTACCTTTTATTGTGGTAAGTAAAAGAAATGTCTTTTTTTGTTTTTTTTAATCGCTTCGCTTATATTTACAGAAAATAAAATCTTATTAAAAACAAGAAGTTATTTTTTTTAAATTTAATTAGTAATCTGTGTTTAAATACGATGTCTGCAGTATATTTTATGCTCATGTTTTTTTGGTGGGTGGGTATATTTGCTTGTATCAGAAGATAAAATAAAGACATGTACATAAAGACTCACTAATATACTTATATTCAATACGCTTTTTAATGTTTTTATTTGTTTCTACAAAAATAAGAAATATATATATATTGAATTTAATCTATATACCTTCATACGATTGTTATATATTGGGAATTTTCGAATTATTTTGGCGTGCGTGTACAATGCATTTGAGAGATTTTTGTCTTACTATAGAATACAAGTTCAGAATTGTTGCAGTATTATTACCATAACAAACTGCTAGTGTTTTAAATTATGTGTAAATATAAAAAAAAAGAAAACTAAAATTTTCTTTACAACACCAGTTTCTTTCTATTTTTGTTAAAAAAAAAAGGGGCACACTTTTTAATTGGAACTAGCAAACTGCAAAAATAATAACAAAAATGAATTTTTAAAATTGAAATATATATCATGTCATAACTATATGAGTTTAAAAAACAAACCAAATCTTATGTAGAGATTATTATTATTATTAATAATAATATCTTACTTTAAAAATCTATAAATCGTACACTACTGTATTAAAAAAATGTTTCAGGTTCCCGAGAAATATACCTACACAAGATGCCGGGAATATCAGGGATCACCATTGGTAAAAAAAAAAAGCCGATTCATTAAGTTTAAAGAAAATAAAACTTATATTTTGAAACCAGAAGCTTAAGGAGTTAAAATTAAGATAAGAACCTTCTCTTTGTAGGTCAGTCTAGTAAAATCACTTTCTATCAAAAACCTGAACCACGAAGCAGGTTTTAAATATTTACTTTTTATTTGATCCACTAAAAAACAAGTCAGTTGCTAAAAAAAGTGTTGGATCGATTTGAAAAGTTATAGATCTATATTATTATATTCTAAACTTTGTGTGCCAGGCAATATTTCTTTTAATTTTATAACTTCAATAACGTTTATTGAGTTGTATTGAATATCAAGCTGGTGATACCAATTATTACTATATAGTTGATTGTATAATTTGGGGGGAAAAAAAGAGGGAGAAATAGTGATTTTCGAGCCACAAGCTTAATGGCTGAGTGTTTTTAGTGATGGTCAATGTTTATTGTGATACCTGTCGGCTAAGCAGTAGGCAAGAAGTCCGACGTTTTTATTCTAGGCGCTAGATTAATAAGGTTCGTTGCCAAAATACTCTTCTTCAAGGCGAAAGACTTTTAAAGTAGAATCTTCTTAACTCGTGGTTAAATATTTATGGGGAAAGAGGAAAAAATAATTCAAAACAAAGAGTAAAACTAAAAGTAAAAATGTTAGA
Source organism: Acanthosepion esculentum (assembly GCA_964036315.1). Lineage (NCBI taxonomy): Eukaryota > Metazoa > Mollusca > Cephalopoda > Sepiida > Sepiidae > Acanthosepion > Acanthosepion esculentum. The sequence goes on along the minus strand of OZ038479.1, from coordinate 74,484,042 downwards.
TCGGAGTGGACAGTCATTACGAAATTTAGACTAAAACAAATAGCAAAGTCAGATCATAATTTGTGTCAAAGTTGCATTTTTTTTTATTGTCCATAAGCTTCCATATTACAAGTGGAAATGCCAAATTAAAAATATATATTATGGATCAGAATTTTATCTTAGCTGTCAGTCTTGTAAAAATAGTTGATTTACACTGGGACTTTGCCACTTTTTTTTTTAGCGTACAAAAATCTTGCTTTTTAAAATGAAATTAAATTTATTATTCAATATTCATTTAATTTTTATTTAGATAAGAAAAATTTTAAGGCCTGCTATTCATTTCTAATTCGTAAAAAAAAAAAGAACCCTTTTACGGAGCAGTTTTAGTCTCGTATTCACCAGATTGTTATTGAATAAAATGAAATTGTGTATCATTCTCTCTCTATCTGTGTATTCTTCATGTCTTTCCAGGTATATCGTGTATTATTACGATCCGATTGTAGCTTTCTTTTGTGTGAAATGTAAATTTATTTTAAAATAAATATCCACTTGGTTGCACAATAGATTTTAAAAATGAAATTTTAAACTTTCTATTAAAGAAAGCCATGTGGCTAGTTTTTCGTTTGTTTTTTTTTCCAAAAAAATTTTTTTTTTTTTACTTTGTTTCTTTAAAACCCGCTGAACCAGGAACCATATCTTCTTTTTTAGTGGAACTGGAAAGACTTTGTCAATTTGATTTTTTGCTGTGTCGGTGTATAAATTCATATAATTTTTATGAGATTTATTTAAACTGTGTAGTCCGTTAAACTTTAAGACAATGAGCATCAAACAAACAAAAAACTCCTCCACTAACTTACCATCTCTATGGGAGGCGTCCTGACGTGTGGAATATATGAGGTGGTGCCGAAAGGTTCTCGACTAGACCAAGGAGGGATTTTTTTTTTTTTTTTAAATTTGATGTTTGTGTCATTTTCAGATTTTGGGAAGTTGGTTGGGTCGAGAACTTTTCAACACACTCACTCACGCACGCGTGTAAAACACCCGGTTTGTTTAACGGGTAACTCTAGCCTTCGTTTTGTTTTTTTTTCTTTTGGCAAAATCTCAAGTTTTCAATATTGGTCCCTGAGACCGAACTTTAGTTGTTTGTTAGTTACATACAGTTATTTGTATATTTCTTTCTTTTTTTTTAAATTAAGAAGCCAGTTTTATTTGTTGGAAATTTTTTAAATGATTCAAGAAGACTGTTAAATGTGCAATAATGTGTCAAAAAAAAAAAGAAAAGTGGTTGGCAATTTTTAATTTAGCCGATTTTAAGGTTCCCTTTTCTTTTTTCATGATTACTATATGTATATGAACTTCAATCATTTACACAAACAATATTGTTAATTTATGAACATTTTTTAAGTGCCCTGAAATACACACACACACAAAAAAAAAATCATTGTAACGTATTTTTCAACTTTCCTACTTTGAAGGGATTCAAAAAATTCAGAATTTTTGAAGTGGGTCAGAACAATTACTTTTCAGCACCCCTTGTAAATTTAAGTAGAACTCATTCTAATTTAATTTATTTATTGATAATGTACACAAAAAAAAAATAACAGGAGTAGAAAGTTTATTTTTCTACTTCAGTTTCACAGTTATGATATCAAATCTTGTTTCCGAAATTCAGCAATTGTTTTCTTGTTTATATTTTGTAGCTGGGAATTTTCTTTTCTGTAATTTGGTTTATCCATTGGAAAGTCCTTTGAGAAATTCCTGCTTATTTATTTCACTTGAATTAGCACTTTAGCAATATATCAGAAATGGAGAAGGCAACGAGAAACCACTGTTTTTCTCAAAGCAAGCAGTTTATGGCAGTTCACAATAAAGAGAGATCCGTAGAAAGAGATTGATCGTATTTTTAATTAAAATAAAAATATTTATCAGAAAATGATCAGAGGGTAATGTAAAATTTAATTTTTTTTTTTATCATGCTGCTTCCTTTTTCCTGGTTTAAACATTCAGGCATCATTCTTACTTTTTAAAATTCCATTTGATGTCTGAGTACAGGAATTGTCAATTTTTAAAAATGACACTACCTAGTAATTCAATTTAGGGTATAAAAGATTAACGCAACAAGTTTCTCCAATTTCCTATTTGTAATATTTGTTTATTAGATTTGCATTTGAAGCATTTGTTTGTTGAGTAAGCAATTACTGAATGAATTTAATTTCTCTAAAAAAAAAAAAAAACAACAAAAATACAGCAAATTTGTGATAGAGCAATGAACTGTTACCAAGATGGTGAAACTTGGTAATATTTCTGAGATGTGGTATTGTATTTACACTTTTTACATTGTTAAGACTTGTCCTCATCTTTGTTGCCATATTCACAACGTTTCAGCTGCTGTACACTTCGGCCTTCATTAGGTGATTCGAATTTCAAATTGAACCCTTTATTTTGTCCACTGGGTAGATTGTTCTAGTTCCACGTGCCATGCCTCTTCCGGGTGTCTCCGTTATCTCCCCTTAACTCAACTCTCCAAGTTTTTGTTCATCACTATGGTAACCAGGTATTGAACTCACAACTCTTTGGGTCAAGTCACTGGATAAAAGTGTTGGTTGGATCCAGTGACTTGACTCAAAGAGTTGTGAGTTCAATACCTGCTATGCTATGTGGTGAAAAAAAAAATTTCATTAACAAAATCATTGCTTTGTAGTAATTAAAACCTTTTTAATTATCCTTTCTTCCTCGATGATCTCTTATCTATATACCTGTTCCTACTTGATGCTCATACTGTGTATATGTTGTGTATCTTATAATCATTAAAGACTGATTAGTTGTCACTTTGAATTGTACTTTTAGGCAAATCAATGCTAATAAATCTCAGCTGATCTGAATTTTAAATGCACACTATCCTATGATCTGTATTCAAAGAAATAAGATGTGTCGATAGTGTAAGGCAGTGGTTCTCAACCTATTTTGCCCAGCGCACCCCTTTTCACCATAAGTCAGGATGTCACCACCCCTCTTTCCAAGATTGTCCGACTCAAAAGGTGCATTCCAAATAATATGCATATATTGTTGAAAATCTTTCCCTATTAATACATACACATTTACATGGATCATTATTTGTATGGCAAAAAATACAGGAGTTTAGCAGAAAGGAAACCCAGTGTGACCTCTCAGTTGCATGGACTGATGCACATTGTGGGTTGTGGCACCTTGGGGAGTTTGAAAGAGGTTCTTAACCAGTGGGAAATTAGGGGTTTCAGTGGAGAAATTGGGGCCACAGATTGGTAGACCCAAAATGTTGAGTCTACCAATCTGTGGCCCCAATTTCTCCACTGAAACCCTTAATTCCCCACTGGTTAAGAGCCTCTGGTGTAAGGGATATTGGCAAACAAATTTCAGCCTCATCTCTGGTGTTCACTTTCACACAACTGCTCTTGGGAAAGGTATGACTCCATCTCTTCTCTCACTAGCACTGGGTTAAATAACAGTTCTCTAGCCTTGAGTAGTAACCAAACTAAGAGAAGGAAAACTCTGAATTCCAAACTCTGGAGAAAGCAACAGGAAACTGTACTATTTTTCCCAAGAAGTCATAGCAGTTTACAGATAATAAAGAAAAGGAATCTATGAAGTCATGATCAAGGAATGTGATATTAAGATAAAGAAAATTCAAAGAAATTATGTAAATTTAACTAACCACTGGTTTAAGGAATTTGGAAGGTACTGCTTATAATACTGAGAGAAGTCTTTATCATTCTAAGAACAGTTGTTTGTGTTATTGATTTTCTCTGTGTTACCATTACATTTTAAATGATTCTTTTCGGTTCTATTTGATATTTTTTCCCCTCTTTCCTTACAGATTGTTCACCTGAAGAAGGCTGTTGAGTGAATCAGCCAATATGTTGTGATAACATTAACAACAAAAGCAACACAAAGAATGACTTCAATAATTCTTGACAGCACTTGTCAAAATTTAAACGTTCATAAACATTACAGGTAAATTAAGTAATGATGATAGTTTTTATTTCCCACATACACATGAAACATTTTTTTTTTTCTTTTGTGGTTGAATTTTTTTTTTTTTTTTAAATCTTCCAATGTCAGAGATTGTGGAAATATTATTTCTGTTTGGATTTCTATTTACATTTTGACTCCATACAGACTCCGTGGAAAGGGGGCTGACAATATCTGAGCAGTATTAAGAGCACAAGACAAAATGTTGCTAGATGTGAGCAACAGGATGGGAACAGCTTAGTCACATAGATGAAATAAAAAGTTCAGTTCAAAATTCCCTGAAGGCTATTATTATCTAGGTCAACAAATATACCTGAAGAAGACCAAAGTCCCTAATGGTCGCAATGTTGTGGTAATGCCAAGGACATTAGTTTGAATACAAATAATAAAATATTACTTTGATTGCTTGATTTATAAATTCAGTGTTTACATTTTCTAGATATTAAAAGTTATTGTTTCTTTCTGAAGCACTTTGTTAATTTGGAAATTTAAGAATGACTGAAATAGTTAATTTTTCTTTCTTTTGTCAGTATTTGCAATAAACATTCTTGCATTGGAGTTTCATACAAACCTGAAATTTATCAGGGGCAATTTAACTTGACTGTTGAGTGGTCTGATATTTCATTTTTCCATTTAAAAATATTTCTTTATTCCAATGATAGAGATCATGAAATTATTGAAGATTAACTAAATTGAAATTAGTTTCAACTGTTGCATAAATTACAAAAACATCTTTTCTCCCTCTTAAGTTTTTTTTTTGTTTGTAATTTTTTTTCTTCATATGATCAATTCATTTTGTCTCTGTCTTTCTTTCTTTCTTTCTATTTTCCTTGTGATTATTAACCACTGAGAACTGCACACCAGCTTTTCTTTATTCTTTTGCATTTTAAAAATAAAGAAATTTTGAATGTTTAATAATATTTGAATTTGTAGCATTTGAAATTATTAAAAGTTATTCTTGTATTATATATATATATATATATATATATATATTCCTCACTGATAACACAACTCCTGCACAACACAATTTTAAGGTGGTGATTGATTACATAATTAAAATTTTGGTATACACTACAGTTCAAAAGCTGAAGCTATCCCCAGAATTAGCATGAGATGAACTTGACAGAAGAATGAAAAAAAGAATATGAGAAAGAGCTCTTAGTCATTGATAAAAGAATGGATAAATGATCAAACGTTGAGAAATGTTTGCAAGAATGCCAAACATTTGTGCTTCAGTAATCAAGACTAAAGGAGGATCTTTTGACTAGAGCAAAATTTAATCATAGGATGTTTTTTTCTTTCTTTTTTTTTCTTCTTGTCTTCTAATAAAAAAAAACATATTTTGCTTTTTTTTTTTAATCATGTATAATAATTTTCTCTTAAAGTACAAAACAACTACTTTTGAGGCTGATTTTAAAAGAATTACTAGGGGTGATCTCAAGCTTTTGAACTGCAGCGTATATACTAGATTATAATGATAGTAGAGCAGCCCATATTATTTACGGGGTGGGTTTTAAAAAAATAAATAAATGTAAAAAAATAAAAAAAAATTAATAAATAAATGTAAAGGTATTGTGCAAAATAAATATATATTTCATTGAGCAGGACTAACAAGGGACTTTTGTTTTTTATTATGATTTTCTTGTATATATACTAGTGACTTCTTTTCTGGACTTAATAGATGTAAGAATTGTTCAAAAGTTTCTAAACTGTTAGACATTTTCAAGGATTTTTTTATTATACTACTATAAATTTTGTATATCTTTTTTTTAGCAACTGCCATTTGTCTTAAAACTAATTTTTTCATGAATATTTTCATTATTGACTGCATTCATTAAGTCCTGAAAAGAACACACTCGTACATATAAAAGAAAAATATAATTAAAAGACTAAAATAAAGTATCTTGTCAGGCTTGTTTAAGAAAACATGTCTTAAAGAGGGATTGCTGTCACATATATATATATATATATATATATATTTTAAATAAAAACAGATTGCTTTAAGGTTCCATATAATAAATTATTTCACCACAGCCCTTTTAAAGGACAGTGGATCATCAGATTTATTTCCAAATGTTGAAATGAAAAAATGAAAATAAATTTACACATTTATGACGGGCAATAATAAGGAAACTCACGAAGTGGGGGCAGTGTAGGGGGGTAGAGAGACAGCATTAGAAATGTTACATCTAACTCGATGCTGTCTCTCTACCCCCCTACACTGCCCCCACTTTGTGAGTTTCCTTATTATTGCCCGTCATAAATGTGTAAATTTATTTTCATTTTTTCATTTCAACATTTGGAAATAAATCTGATGATCCACTGTCCTTTAAAAGGGCTGTGGTGAAATAATTTATTATATGGAACCTTAAAGTAATCTGTTTTTATTTAAATTATTAGCTCTGATTTACATTGAGCTCTCTGGATTCTATCCTCATTGGGTCTTCCCATACGGATTACCTAGTTTTTCGTAAACTATATATATATATATGTGTGTGTGTGTATAAAGAATTAATGGATTTATTTATAATTTGACATTTTTATTCAAATGTTATTATAGTGTACCCTTCTTATTTGAAAGAGACACCTCATTTTTATTTACATATTTACGTAATACACAGTGTTTAATATGTATGTATGTATGCATGTATAATGATTTCTTTCTCTCAGTAGATTTCACATACCAAAATAGGTATTCATTATTTTGAAAATTTGTCTTTTTTTTTTTTTTTTTAAACATTTTACAGGCTTTTATTTTTTATTTTTTTTTTTTTTACCTTCAGGTTTGGTGAAAATTAGGATATGTGAATAAACCTGACCACTTTGCCAAGAAAACTTGAATTTGAAATTGTCCTAGTTTTATTCCATCTTCGTAAATGAATTTCACTTTTTGGTTCAAATAGTCATGATCAGGATATTGACTTTACAAGCACACATAACCGTTGCTTCTCTGTGCATCATAACAACAAATAATCCATTATTCTAAATGAATTTTGCATATAAGCCTGTCATCTAAATTTCCCACCATCATCTGTTGAAGTTGTTTCACCTCTACGTCATAGTATCAAGCAATAATGGAAAACAACCAAGTCATACTTTCTGATTCAGACTCCACTGTACAAATCACAAAGAGCATTCTTCAAGATGCGGCGGATAAGTCTGCACCTTCACCTGCAACTGATTGCAATGATTGCAATATGTGCTGCACGAAAGTGTTGCACACCACTACCACCACAGAAGCCTTAGTCAACTCTTCACTTAATCGTCATCCAAACCTTGCTCATATACATAACAATGGCAGCTTGGACAGACCAGTGGGTTCCGAGCCCCAAACTCTGCAACAAGCCGTTGTTGAACTTGTTGAGGTAGAAGAAAAGAAAGTTTTTGCTAATGAATATTTTACTCTTGCAAATTCTACTGAACCTATACAAATTCCCACCCATTTTAACCATGGCCACCATCACCACCACCACCACAATATCACCACTGCCACCACCAACACTAACACCATTATAAATAACAACATAAAACGTGTTCCTGTTAAAACTAATAGACAAGGCCATATTACTGAGCGGCCTTTTGGTTGTCACATTTGCGGTTTTGCTTTTTCGCGAAATGACCATCTGGTACGGCATGTTAATAGCCACCACAAAGCAAAGAATTTTAAGTGTGATATATGCGGTAAGGCTCTTTCTCGAAGAGATCACCTTAAAGTCCACCTACGTATCCATTCAGGGGAGCGTCCTTACAAGTGCACAATCTGCGGGTTTGCCTTCTCACGACACGATCACCTTGTGAAACACAACCAGCCAAATAAGGGTAGGCGGAAACTAAGCTGTGTACCGCAAGCTGGACTCAAAACGGAACCAGAGGTGGAGCTTCCCATGGTGACCACACCTGTAGCTATGACCACAGAAAGTGGAGAAATAGTGATTGCTCAGGCCCAGGTACAAGCTCAGCCACAGCAACTACCACAGCAACTGCAACCCCCCCAAACTCAGCAGGCTGTTTCACATGTTGAGGTCCTCAACCAGCAGCTTGTGACGACGGCAACACCAACAACAGCAACAACTGCCACTGACAATATAGTTACACCCACCACGCTCAGTTTACAGACTGCAAACACCAACGGCACGATAGAAATCATTTCACAGCCACAGCAACAGCAAATCTATCAGACCATAAGCACACCTGGTAGTGCCAACACAGTCCAGGTGTATCCAGTGACGCAAATCTTCCCAACAACATTTCAGGTTTCACCAACAACTGCACAGATTTTCCCCACTACTATACAGATGAATGCAACTACAGCACAGATAATTCCTTTGCAAATGTATCCCATCACCACACAGATTGCTGCGGCATCTGTATATCCCAAGCAGTAGAGATCACCTGTGCTCACAACGTCTATTTTTTAGACAGGCAGTGTAATAAATAGTGTAAATAAAAAAAACAAAAACAAAAAACAAAAAAAAAGATCCCTGAAAAAATTTGAGCCAAATTTAACTAATGTCATTTCTGCCAAGTTCTGCATATTATTGAATGTTAGAATGCATTTGTTAATCTATGCACGTGTCCAAGAAAATTAGGAATTACTTGTGGAATATTATGTGATATTTATAGAAGGGGATTATTTTATGTTAAGAAAATGAAGAATCATTTTTTTTCCTTATTCTGTAATAATTGGTTCCAATTCCAGCTGGGTTCGTTATATTCACTTATGTACAAATGCCCTTGGGAAAGGTATGAATCCATTTCTTCTTCTTCCCCCCCCAGCTATGGGTTAATTAGTAAGACGTGTATCGCTAAATCATTATTATCCTCTCCCCATTCCCACGCAAAAAAAAAAAAAAAATCATACAATCTAAAAATATTTTCTGGCTTTTAAATAACCTGCAAAGGGCTGATAAGCCATAGAAAATGAATCAATCAGTCAAATTTATACTCTATGAAATTTTTTATAATTGAGATATTAATTTTGAGAGGTTACTTAATGTGTACAAAGTTATAAACTTGGCACCTTCACCAAGGGAAAAAAATGTGGCCTCTAAGATTTGATGTGAAGAGAGTTATTTTTTGTCTGAAATTCTGGGATGAGAACTATTTACACTAGTCTGAATATAAATAGTGTAAATAAGAATTATTTTTTCAACTTTGTAATTCATTCATGAGGTGCATTGTTTCAAAATAGTCTTACATGACCTAGGTATTATGGACTAATATTTAACAAAATTTAAATTTTGCGTGTAAAATTTAATAAAGAATACTGCAGTGGCTTTAGAATTTGAATTATAGTCATAGACAAAGACATTTATTTTGTATTTTATTTTATTTTTTTTTATTTTTTATTTTTTTTCAATCAAAGGCTTTTCAAATAGTTCAATTCAAAATTTTAAATAATAAAAAGTGAAGCTGTAACTAAATTTACCTCAATTGCTATGAAGTAATCATATGACTGAATAGAGCACATTTAATTGAAATTAATTAGTACTGAATGCTAAAACTATGAATATCATGAACTAGTTATGGAGAATGTATTTTCTATAGGAAAAGTCTTTAGCAGATGAATTCATTAAATAGCTAACCCAAATACTAAAGACTTTAACCTTCCCGACTTGCATGATTTGCTTTCAGAGATATTTATTGTTTGCATCTTTCCCAAATTTTCTTATTGAAAAATTTTAAAATATATTTTGTTATCACTTGTGACACGTTTTAAAGAAAATCATTCTTACAGCGGCAGATGGGACATTCAACAAAATTTGGCTCCAAATATTTGTTTTTCTTTTTAGCATTTAGCATATTTCCTCTTATCATTGTCAGACACACAAATATTTTTTTTCAATTCAGGGCTCCCTCCATGCATGAGAAGAACAGTCTGTCATTCATTTACTCATAGATTCATTTTGCTGGTGCATCATTTAAGCCATTTTGCTGATGCACCATTTAAGCCATTTTGAAAAATGAAATCTAAACAATTCCCATTTTTAAACAAAACTACACATATGTGCCCTGAAACTAACTTTAAAAAAAAAATCTATATTATATGCATACTGTCTTTTACAAGACAAGCAGATTTTAAAAACCTTATTGTAAAGAAAAATATTAAGAAACTTGAAATGGCTCCTGTAAAATTAGAAAACATATCTTTATTGATATCCCTCCTCCATTTTAAACTTGATATGATTATTCAAAATTAAAACAGAATGACATTTGGCCATTTTTATGCAGTAATATTTTTTTTTTCTTCACATATAATGATAATTATGATCATTTTAGTAAGGTAGAAACATTTTCTTTTTTAAAAAAAAACAAATGAGCCAAAGCATGATGACCACTTGCCCAATACAGTTTTGATGCTACATGTGCCTGCAAAACAGCTTTTATCTGATCATACATGGACTCTACACTATTCCAAGGATTCATCTGAGATCTGGTGTCAGGATGTTAACAGTAAGTTAACATGGAGTTCTCCAAATGCTCAATGGGATTAAGATCCAGGGAGTTTGGCGGCCAAGGAAACACAGTGAAGTTGTTTTCCTGTTTCTGAAACCATTCCTGCAGTTTAGCATGCTGAAAGATCTCACTGTCATCATAGAAGACTTTCTATAAATGAGTATACATGGTCTTCGAGGATGTTTAGTTAGGTAGTACATGGAGAAGTACTTTCCATATAAATAATGGGACTGGGTGTTTCCTCACAGGATATTGCTTAAGCCATCATGCTACTACCACCAGCTTGTTTTCTCACAGTGCATTCTGATGCCTTTACTCTTGGATAATAATGCACGCAAAACCCAGCTATTTCCTTTATTCAAAAGAAAAATGAGCCTCATCAGACCAGGCAACCTTCTTTCATCAATACAAAATTCATTTTTGTTGCTTGCATGCCCACTAAAAATACTTTTGATGATTGACATCTTCTTTTTTTTCTTCTTCTTTTTTTTCTTCTTCTTCTTTTTTTTTTCTTCTTTTTTTTTTAGCATGGTTACTCTTATGCATAAGCTTATATTCAATGATGATCATATTATGATGCATTCCTTTCACTTTGATTTAAACCCATCTGTAATCATGCCACAGTAGCCTTTCTGTTGACTCATACTTGGTAGGAAAGCCTCCATTCGTTTCTCACATTGATAAGTCTTGGGCACCCAATGCCTTGTCAGTGGTTGAAGACTCCCCCCCTACTTGGACCACAACTGAACATGGATACTCAACAAGATATGTCATTTTAGAAATGTTCTGACCTTGTTTTCTGGCTATAATAGTTTGGCTTTTATCAGTCACTCAGATCTTTTTTTCTTGCCCAGAATTACAGCATTCAAAACATTAAATGAAGTACTCAAAGCCAGCTTACCAGTTTTTATATCTGTCACTGATATATATATACAGTTGTTCTAATACAGTAGCTGTTATTCTTGTCACATGTCACTGGTCATAATGTTTTGGCTCCTCTGTGTATACCTAAAATTTTCTTTGCATTTAATTTTTATTTTCAATTGATTCTGTTCCTAAAGATATTCTTCCTTATTACACTATATAATAAATTTTGTTTATTAATTGTTATTAATAGGGGATTTTTCCAGAAATCTGGAATCTTGTTAAATTTTTTTATCCTGGTTTATGTATTATTTAAAAGGATTTTTTTTTTTTTAATAAATTTACTTGCGAAGAAGAGTGTTGAAAATGTCACACTCTTCTTTGAAGTTAGTTTTCATTCTCCCAGGTGAGTTTGCAATAAAGAATCTTGTTGAGGTGTGTGTGTGTGTGTGTGTGTGTGTGTGTGTGTGTGTGTGTGTGTGTGTGTGTGTGAAATATGTACAGATAAAGCAAAATCGGGCTAAGCATACCAGTCTCTAATATAACTATTAAAGATAAAAACTTTCTTTTTAAACCAATACTGATGTTCATATTTAACCAATTTTACACTTGAAACTTGAAAGATTGATTAAGTAACATTAAAAGCCAACATTTTAGTATCATTTCTAATTATGGAAATTACAAAAGAATAAACATAAAAAAACTTATCTGCATTTTTATTGAATCTCATTTTTGAGTTTAGGTTGATTGACACCTCAGAATATAAATACTGATTTTTTTAAATTTTTTTTTTTTTATCTGTACATTTTATTTGATTGCAATATATTTATTGATTATTTAATTTAAATTTCTAATTGAATGATATTAAAATTTTAGTTAGTTTCTCATTGCAGTTGCAAGTGTTTAAAAAAACTTAAGTCACTTTTTATCATATTACTAATATTTAGGGGTACATATAAGATTGGTATGTGTAGTAGTTATGTGTAGGTGTTAATTGGTGAATATATTATGCATTTCAGCTACTGTGATAGAAACTACAAAAAGAATCATTACAACTTTATTATTCCTTTGATGCATATGCTTACAAAGTGAAAATATATAATTTTGGGATTCAAAATAGGCAGACCACAAAAAAATCTTAAAATTCACATTTCAGTTCTAAAAAAAAAAAACCCTAAAATCTCTGATATTTAACATATTTTATTTATTTTTCTGGTTGATCATATTTGCTTTATTATTAATTTTTAAGATTATTAAAATATTGTTCTGCCAGGGTTTGATGGTCACATATATATGAAATTCAGCACTGAAAACCTGATGTTGGTAGCCACTGGGTTTTCACATTGAAAGTAAATCTGTCCATTGGAGTATGATTCCAGCTGCTTCATTTTTACCTGTCAAAGTTGGGGTCGCTTTCTGTGTTAACCTAACTGCATATATGTCGGGCATAGGAATTATTTCTTTTAACGTGTTTATTTGAAAAATAAACCTTGTCAAAATTAATTAATAAAATTGATTTTTATATATTCCAAATCCAAATCCAGGACCTTCTCTCTCGTGTTAGGATGGAGGGCTGCTTGACTCTGAGACTCTGAGGAGTTCATCCACCAGCTCTTGTTTTTTGTACTGCTGGGGTGTTTTATATTACTATAATTAAAAAAAATAAAAATCTGAACTTATTTACATACTAAGAACAAGCAAATGAAATATATACATATCCTTATTTCCATTTTCATGGTAAATGACTCTCATTTTTGTTTTGTAAAATCAAATTGAGACACTATAATTATCTTTCTCTTTTGACAGAAAAAAATGAAAAAAAAAATTATAGAATTACATTTTTAAGAAATATTGGTAGTAAAACAAATTTATTTCAATTTCCTTCTCTTTAAAATTCAGCAAAAAAATATGAAGAAAAAAAATTTTTTTTTTTTTTGCTCTAAGTCAATGAAAATTGCAGGTTTTAATTTGATGTAACCTAAAAATACCGATTGCATTTTCAAATTAGAAATAATTGCTCTTTAGTTCAAATTTTTATTTCAACTAGTAATTATGGTAATTTAACTGAATTATATTTTCTTATATTTATAAAAATTGCTTAAACTATTATTACTTTGTCTCAGAAGTCAAAAACAGGTATAGCTGGACTTCAAATTTATTCACAGGTGTCTACCATTCTCCAAAATATGGTACATAATCTTCCTGCTCCTTCAGAATCAGTTTTGGCAATGATTTACTTGGAAAATGCTAAATAGTAGATATATTTAAATTTTCAAAATTTCATTTACTGGTAGAAACCAACACTCACAAGGTTCTGGAAGGTTCATGATAACCTCATTTGAAAAACATATATGAGAGGTAGGTTATACTTTTAAAAAGGGGACAGGTATCTTCTAGGATTTCAAACCTTCAGCAAGATTTTTATATTTCATCAACAAACTGATCCTTACTTCTCGCCTACCCATTATAATTTTTTCTTGTCAAGCAAAAGTTGAAGTAATGAAAAGAGTTATTAAAAAAAATTTACATTTATAATTATTAGTATTATTATTTTTTTTACCTGACCGACTACTTTACATATTTATTTATACTTTCACACATTGCATAATGTACAAAGGCTGACAATATTATTATCAATTTGGATGATAATTCGGCATTTTTATTAGACTCTTGGAACCTGTCAATATTTCTCTCTTCCATATCTGTTATCTCCAAAAAAATAGTTAATGTCATAGACACTTGCAAAAAAAAAGAATTACTCTTACAATCAAAATAAAATGTTTTTTTCAGCTTTAAATAACTCGCAAAGGGTTGTAAGCTATTAAAAAGAACTCAAATCAATCAACTCTCTCACTAATATTTACATGTCAACAACTAAATTTATCTATCTTTTACCTTTGTTTTTCTCTTACCCTATACCAGTATCTTCTCATTCACTTCCTTATCCCTTCCAATCTCTGATTCACTTCTATATTATACAAACAGTTTAATTTCATATGCAAAACAGTAAGGAATGCACAAATATATTTTATTTAAATTACTTAAAGCCAATCTTATTTCATCATCAACAACATGGTTTGGGAAATTGTTGGCAATAAGTGTTTTTATGTCGCTTAATTATCTATTACATTATGTGTGTGAAGAGGAAATCATTTTTGCATGGTTAATCTTTTTGTTTATTATTATAACTATTTTATATCTAATTTTATAATTTAGAAAACAAATTTTTACTTGTCGGTCTTTTTATATATATTTCACATCATTAATATTATTAGCATCTACTATAACATCAAGGAAAGGGATTCTATTTTTAATGTTGAGCTCCTATATAATAAAATAGGTGTTATAAAAGAACATGATTTACTGAGCAAAAAGGATTTCCTCTTCAGGCATTATTATAGAGAATTAAGCAGCATAAAACAAATGCTTATCAACAATAATTTCCCAAAACCATGTTGATGCAGAAATAAGAGTAGCTTTAAAGAAATTTTTAAAAATAACGTAAGCAATCATCTTAATATAAACAAATATATTTTGTTACATCCTCTTATGTCTTCCATTTGGACTCTCTATAAAGAACTTTAATTTACACCTTACCTTTCCTTATCAAATCGACAAACCTATTTATCTGTATCTTTCTTTAATATCTATCAGCTAAGTGACAAATTTTATTTGTATTAATTATATGTAACGTGTGTGTGTATGAATTTCAGGAATAACTAAAAATATATATCTGTAAAAAGACGAAAAGGGAAACTTATCTAAGCTGGCATATTTAGCCTCCAACAGGTTTTCTTAAGGCAAATGTAAAGATTTTGCAACAAGTATAAACAAAAGAAAAAAATATTATTTTTTCAAAATTTTTAATTTAGCTAGACCTTTTTAGCCTGATGTATATTTAAATTTAAAAATTTGAAAAATCAGATGCTTAATATTATGAAGTTGTGGAGAGCCATGATCACTTACGACTTTGCACATAAAAGTATATTATTCAGTTAAGCATAACTAATTCCAGTTCAGATTCTACACTCTGTCTTGTCTAGGAAAATGCAACAGTCGCCCATATAAACAAGCTGAATAATATATAATAAATATATAATTAGTCATGTTTACAATAACCAAAAACATTTCAAGTTATCTCCCTTGCGTTGAATCAAGTTCACTGCATCATTAAAAATGTAACAATTTTTACGTGGTTGCATTTGAAAAATAAAATTTTATCCAGAATATTTTAGACATGCATGGATTTCTGTCACTGCTTATTGGTCCAAATTATAATAAAAATTCTTACAAGAGAGTATAGTTATTACCACCATAGCTAAAGAGAAGTCAATATTTGAAACTCGTGTACAAAAATTATAAAGAAAATATCTGGAACATCCATTTAAGATGCTTGATCACAAAGGAGGTAATTAATGTATACCATTCTGATAAGTGAATCTGTATCATTTTAGGAAACAATATAAAATTATGAATGACTGGCAGAATTCTTTTTTTTTTTTTTTTTTTATGTTAGTCTTAAAAACGATTGTTGCTGATAATGAAATTAACTTGACTCAAGTCACCCCATTTTGATAGTACTTCCAATATTGCCAACAAATTTAATTTAAAAAATGCAACTTTGTAATTGTATGTACTCACTGCCATATACACACACGCATATAAATATATATATATAACAAAAAAATTTACTTAAATATATCAACAATTTTCTAACCTTGAAATCTAAATAACATGTTACTGCTCACCTGGTGGGAATGGAAGTTGTCTTAAAATTAGGTAAAAAAAATAAAATAAAAAAATAATGTAGTTCTATTAATAGGATATTTTACTATCTTTTTCTTTTTTTTTTTTTCTTTTTTTTTAAATATGTTTGGGGGGGGATTTTTTTATTTTTATTACACATCAAATAAAATAATAATGGAATTTGTAATAATACCAAAGATTACAAATCTAAATTAAAACTGAAACTATGCAATCAACTCACTTTGTTAATTCAAATAAAGCAAGTGATATCTGTCAACAAAAATTTATAGATGGACTTTTTTTGGCATCTGTAAATCTCTGTATAAAACTAAGCTTTTATCGACAGTTATGTCACAAACATGCATTGTATATATTAAGGTATTTAAATAAATAGAAAGAACCACTTCAGAAGCTTTGTACCCTTATTTGGATTGGCATAATAAAAATGAATGAGAACACTAATGTTAAGACTGGCTTACATTTTAAAACAATGTGTATAATTGATGCTGATTTTTGTATTCTTCATAATTCATCATCTTTACTTTAAAACTTAATTTGTCCCTTCTTGATTAATTGCATCATTTAAATTTTTTTCCTTTTATTTTGTTACTATATTTTTTTAAATCCCCACAATTTATGTCTCTTTAGTTGACATTCTAAAAATTACAATTTTTTTCTTTTCCTTGTGGCAGGTAGTAAGAATTTAGTATTTTGTATCATTTCTTTAATGACCAATGGCAACTGCCCAAGATTAAAATAAGATCTACTCTTCGGTGAAGAATGTTCAGAAAAAAGTTTCCAGTATTCCAACTAAAATAGTATTTCAGTAAATAATATCTTCTGAAAATTACCTTTTAATAATAGTCATAAAGACCGACATCAGCCTGGAAGCTAAAACATGTTTACTTCCCTGCCTATCTAATTTCAGTTCATCTGACTAAAATGTACTTGGTTTAATATTTAAAATAATTGCACGCTACCGATAATACATCCATAGTAGTACTTGTAAATTTTGTAAGAATTAATGAAAAATAGCATTAAAACAAACTAACCAACTGATCAAATCTGAAGATGATGTATTTAATAAAATTTTATACACAACAGCCTATACTCTGCAATTTTAAAGTAGTCTTGGTTTGGTGTAACAGTTTAGCTAAATAAAGTGACCATTGAATCCAATGTTATATTGTAATGGCACTATTTAGCATCATGTGAATTGAATATTTTAAAACTGGTAACCACACAAGGTGATTTCACTGTTTGAAAGTAATGTAATCGGAGAAAAATTGAAATTGGTTTATCAAATCCATTATAAGTCAAAAAAAAAATGTAAACGCCAATAATTGGATTTATTAATAGCATGTATATGAAAAAGATTTCAAAAGCAGATAAAGTAGGTGTTGTAATCCATATTTTTATATTTATAAGATTATGAGAAAGGGATTTCAATAAATTTAACTTGGACTGCTACAAAACTAATACCTCCTATTATGCCAGTAGAGGTTGAACCTTCCTACCAATAACATATATTTGTTTTGTTTGTTTGCTTTGTTATAGGCTGAGTTATATAAAGTGTATATAAAACAGAGGTAAGCCATTTAAACTGTATATAAAACAGAGGTAAGCCATTGAATTGTTCCATGCAGAAATAATTGTTCTCATTGACGTTCATAAACACTTTTTAAATGTTTATGGAGGCTAAACAGTGGATATGATTCTAAGTGGCAGTAATGCATTTCATGATAATAACTGATGTGTATGACATTTACAAGCCTTTCATTGCTTACAAAAATGCATGGAAAATTGTGCTGAGTATGGAAAGATAGTGTTTTTGTAAACTATCTATCCAATGATTTTGTGCTCCCTGTAGCTGTTATAATTTCTGTGGAAATAAAAAGGAGCTATTACCTTTGGGACGTCCTTAATATGTCAAGAGGTTTGTAAAAGAATTACTTTTTCTTATCCCTATCAATTTAATAATAATCAGTTCAGTGAGATTTTCATGAAATAATTTGTCTTTTTTACAATATAGAATTACTATGAAGATGACTTATTTTGTCATGTGTAAATCCGGGACTGGTACTAATCCTATGACAAAACCCCACAGTACAAAGAGGGTTAATTGAAAGTTATCTGCTATTTAGGTCACTTACTACACCTACTCCTCTAAGCCAAATCAACAGTGAATTGCTTTTAATATATTTATTAGCTAATCTCTAATTTTTGTTAGCTAAAAATAGTACAGTGTAACCCGGATATAAGAGACCCGGATATAAGAGAGATTTTCTCTGGTCCCAAATTAGAGCCTGTGTTAATAAAACAAAATAGACCAAACCCGGGTATAAGAGAAACCCGGATATAAAAGACTTCTTCTCCGGTCCTGACAACTCTCTTATATCGTGGTTACACTGTATATTCTTTCAATTATCCTCTGTTAGTACCAAGGACTGTTTGAACACCCCAGAAAATGTTTTTTCTTAATATTTAGTAAGTGGTAAAAAATCTTCATGATTAGTCAAGTAGATGCCTGAATCTCATTGTCAAGTCACTCCAAGGAGTTTTTGGTTTTAATATTTGTGTGAATTCCAACCACACGACCATAAAGTAAAGACTAATAATTGTGATATATGCAAAGATCACAGTAATTTATTAAGATCAAGTCATTTATTAATGCACAGAATACTTCTCACACACAGACACACACACAGACACAAGGTGTATTTCAACAGCAAATATCCTCTCAAACATGTTTTGTTAATTAATATGGACAAGTTCTGCCTATTTATTTTTTATTAAATTATTCAAGTTTTAATTTACTGATAAAACTAAACAACTTATTCAAAAATTTGAAAAATTTAATAAAAATATAGATAGACTGAACATATTATTTAACAAAACTAATGTGTATGTGTATATATATATATATATATATATACACACACACACACACACGTGTGTGTGTGTGTAATATATATACGTATACACACACACACACACACACACACGCATAGACTCTTGTGTCAATACATGTTCATTTCTTACAGGGTGCAGGTTTTGTGACAAAATAGCTTTAATCCAAGTATTTAATACAGATATATTACCAGAAGCTCATTGCTTGTAGTGTGAAAAAAAAAACAGTTGGAGAAGAGTCTGACTCATTATAAATTATTTTAAATGATTTTACTGAAAATAAAATGAAACCCAGTTGCACCTTTTGAAGCTTACAAATTCATTTTTAATATTAGCCTTTTAATTTTATTTTTCAATAGAAAACCTTTTTCTTTTTTAAATTCATCCTATAAAAACTAGAAAGAACACTGAAAACAAAAGATATAACAAGAAAATTAAGAACTACAACTATAATATTTTAAACGAGGTGTTTGAAAACTCCACGGTACTAACCAGGACCAGATTTAAACCATAAGAGGCTCCTGAGCTAATAGAATAGGGGGGGGGGGGGGGCTTCATTACATATGTTCACTTCAAGTGTCTAAATGGAGCCCTTTGCAAGGGACTCTAACAAATTTAAAAGATGCACTGCAACTAGTGGCACCCAAATACACTAAATTATTTCAAATTAGTTCAAAGTACCGCCAATTAAATCTGAAAATAAACAAATATCTTCTGTTCTTATAATTTTATTTATTTATATATTTTTTTTTTTTTTTTTTTTTTTTTTTAATTTTTATCAGAGGCCTAAGACTAGACTATTGGGGACCCCCCTAGTTTTGGAGTCCCTGGGCTACAGCCCATGTGTAAATCCAGAACTGGTACTAATGCTAAAAATAGTATATTCTTTCAATTAGTTTGTTTCTATTAACATATTTCAAATAATTTATATAATATTAAGTAAATAGTCCATTGTGTATGTATATTTACTTGTTGATAACAGAACTTGATATTGAACACTGGTTTGTGATCGGAAGGAATTTTTATATTTTGAATGCAGGCTACAAAATATGATATATGAAATGTGAGCAAAAACTAACATATCTTCAGTTACTTACAAATATGAAAAGAATTTTTTTTTTTTTTAATATTTGGGGGGAAAAAAATTTTTTGTAAATCTTTTAAATAAAAAAAAAAAATTTGACAAAATTTTGTATCTTTTTTTTCTTTTTTAAATAAAAAAAAATGAGCTGTGATGACGTTTTCATTTTTATTGATTTTCATTTTTAATCAATATTAAACATGCCATAGGATGAATTTTTTTTTTTTTAACCTTTATCAACATTGATAGACTGAACTTGTGCAAAAAATGACAATACCAAGTCATTTATTAATGTACAGAATACTTCTCACACACACACACACACACACACACACACACACACACACACACACACAAGGTGTATTTCAACAGCAAATATCCTCTCAGACATGTTTTGTTAATTAATATGGACAAGTTCTGCCTATTTATTTTTTATTAAATCATTCAAGTTTTAATTTACTGATAAAACTAAACAACTTATTCAAAAATTTGAAAGATTTAATAAAAATATAGATAGACTGAACATATTTAACAAAACTAATGTGTGTGTGTGTGTGTATGTATATATATATATATATATATATATATATATATATATATATATACACACACGTATAGACTCTTGTGTCAATACATGTTCATTTCTTACAGGGTGCAGGTTTTGTGCCAAAATAGCTTTAATCCAAGTATTTAATACAGATATATTACCAGTAGATGAGTGTCATAGCTCATTTGGTACTGCTGTTGATTCTTTTGTTATAATGGGATAACTGGAAGTTATCTGATGTCAGAATGAGAGAAATCTTCCACATTCATTGCATATATCTTTATCCCTGACATATCAGAGAATTTGACATTCAGTTTTTGGTATGCCATCTTCAAGAAATGGCAGCCATTTGTAATTGCAAACATCAGAGCTCACCATCTAGATTGTTCAACAGGTAGGTAGAGTCTTTATGGATGGGTCACTTTTACCAAAGAATCAGGTCTCCAATGAAATTGAAAGCTATCTTGAACACTGATTCCAGTAGAACTTGAATGTTCTCTGATGCTTTTTTTTTTATTTGTAAGATGTCTAGTTTATGCATGTACGTGTCCATTTATTTATTTATACATACATACATATATATCAATGAAATGGACTAAAATAATGTATAAACAATAAATATATTAAAATATATATATATATATATATATATATATATATATGTATGTATATATAAATAAAAAGAAAGAACAGTAAGATATAAAATCCGGTGTTCTTATAGATATTTTTATTTTTACACAATAGTGCTCAATGTAAATTTACAGAAATTTAGAGAAATGGAACTAATGTCTTTAATTTGGTAACAAAATTGAATTCAAAGGCTTTGGCTCCCATTTTCGAAACATGGTTATCACTGTGTAGCGATAAAAACCATATTTTAAATCAATTAATTTGAAATATATATATATTGCTGAAGTATGAAACTATGTAGTCAGGATGCTGAAGGTAACATCAATCAGCTAAGTGAGAAACTTTTACTTACATTAATCATATATATATATATATATACACATATTATATGTAATAGATTAAATCTAACAAATATTTTTAATATCATTTTTGTTTATACATTATTTTTATGGATACACCTCTTTGAGTAAATGCTCTGCTTTTAATTAAACAGCATTAATTACATTTACCAGCCTGAATGTTCAAGTAATTTCATAGAAAATATGCATTCTCCAACAGGAATTGAACCTGTATCCCATACGGAAACCATAGTTTGGCCTGACGTGCTGTTAACATTCAGTCACAGAGTGCTTCTGGTTAGCAAAGCTCAAATTACTGCTTATAAACACAAAGTATTTTAAAAAATAAAAACAGAAGAAATAATCCAACATTATTTTTCTGTTTTTATTAATTACTTTAAATTATATACAGAGTGTCCACAAAATCATTAGACAAATACAAAATTTTATTAAAATTACAACAGAAACATGATACTGTTAAAATATTTACATAATATTAAGTAAATAGTGAGGTTTACATATATAGTATATAATAGTTAATAAAATTCTATGTGGATCCCATTTGTTGCACAAATGGTATCTATGTGCTATTCAATTTCTGTCCACATTTGAAACAAAAAAATAGCATTAGCTGCTGTCTGAAACATAAAATAAATCTATGTATATAATTCCATACTTCTGTTTGTATGTCTGTCTGCTTGTGTTTTATAGGCTCCTCAGCATTTGGGCATGTAGCCTCCTTTGGTCCCTGGAAAAGTTTTAGGCTACCCACCAGCAGATAGGCTGTGACCAGTCTGCGGATCTCATGCAAATTTTAATCATTTTCTACCAAAAACTTCCTAGAAAACTTGAATTTGAATTTCTATGGACAAAAGGAAGATAGTGGGCCACATGTCAGTGTGTGGTCCATGACCCACCTGCTGGTCAAGTGCAATTTTTGTTCATTTCCTACTAAAATTTACTCAGAAAGCCTGAATTTGAATTTTTGGGCCTTTGGAAGACTGGTCACTCATATTTTTTCATTTCTCTCATAGCCATTAAAAGAGCTCATGGTTATTTAGAAAAATTCTGAAATTGCAAAATGTCAGGGGTTTTTCTTTTGCAAATACTGAAAAAATTGAACTTCTAAAACAACTCAGGTGAATACACAGTAAGTTGCGCCAACCTGGCGGCTGGCATTTTTATGTGCACTGTAAAAAATGAGAGGGAAATGTTTAAAAAATTTGGTCATTTAAATTAGGATACTTATTGAAAGTACATTATGGCCATTACTATGGGAAAAATATGGTGCAATAATTTCTTGAAAAAGTCTAAACTTTTCTGTTTTGGTCTGTACAAGTCTGAATTTGCTCCATCCATTAAAAGTATGAAAAGCCATTAATCAATGGCCTCAGTTTCATTTCTCATCAGGATTTCAAAGGATAAACATCTTTTGCTTCATCAAGGGACTATGACATCTACAAAAGAAATAACTGCTTCTGAGAAACAAGTTGTTTTAGAACCAACTTGGGGAATAGAATGTAAAGTAACAAAAAACTACACCTAAACAAAGCAAATATTTGGACAACTTTATTCAAGTAAAAACACCTCCTAAGAAGATATCTTTTGGTAGGTAATTGCCTAATGCTCTTGCAATACAACACCAGAGACAAGCTGAAACTGTGGAGCAAAGATTGTTATGACTTGAAGAACAGAGGGCCAGAGATGATGAAACAGCATAGGCAGCAAGAATCTGAAAAACAAAGATCACAAAGACTTCAAGGACAGAGAGTTAGATCTGAACAGCTGAGTCAGCAAGAGGCTGAGGAACAAAGATTGCAGAGACTTCAAGGAGATAGTGATAGACATGAACGGCACAGACATTAAGAATAAGAAGAGCAAAGATGACAGAGACTTCAAAGACTGAGGGTCAGATCTGAGCAGTTGAGACAGCAAGAATCTGAACAGGAAAGATTGTTAAGACTTCAACATCAAAGAATATGAACTGAACAACAAAGGCAGAATGAATCTGTGGAACAAAGGTTGCAAAGGCAAAACCAAGACAGGATACGACATGCTAAACTTCAAGCAAGAAGAAGAATGCACTGGAATTCAACTGCATTTAATTATAATCCTTCATATGATAATGCTTCTGAAACCTCAATTTAAATTGGTTCCATGGACAAACTTTGTTCTCATTGTGGCGCAGAAAAGTGAAGTAGGGAACACATTGGAATGTATTGTTCCAATGGCTAGATTGGAACATTATCCTGTTCCACCAGATTCGTTGAAGAACCTTCTTGTGAATAGAGACCATAGGAACTTTTATAAAATGTCTGGAAATACAATAATGCATTCTAGATGACTTTCTTCAATGCTAAGGACAATTTATGTCCACTTTCAAAGTGCAGGGACAAGTTTATTACAGAAATGGAGCATGTCAACCACTACTTAATGAAGAACCTCAGTGTTTACAGATATGCTTTGTTAGTGATATGGGGCAGCAAGCTGAGAAAAGAGCTCAAGGAAACAAGGATACAGACATTTGATATTATCTGAAATCTCCAAGAAATGCTACACGAAAATAGTTTTGTGAGCAGTTTCAAATATGCTCTAGAAGCCAATCCATCTCCTGAATTCATCGTCAAGATAGATCCAGAAGAGAGACCCCCTGGAGAGCAATCTCGGTGATATAATTCACTTGAATGCAATGAAGTTGCTATAATAATGAAAAGTGAAGAGACTGGATGTCATCATGACATTATACTTCATCGGGGAGACAATCAGATAAAAAAAAGAATGAGTGAACTTCATCACTTATATGTTGCCTTGCAATATCCATTGTTATTTGTGAATGGAGAGGATGAATCTCATCTAAGCATCCCCAAGGCTGCAGCAGAAGCTGATGAAAACAAGACTGTCTCTGCAATGGATTTCTATGTCCGCCATTTCATGATTCATTCAAATACATTTTAATCATCTGTACAGAAGCCAACAAGTGTTCCACCGGTATGCAGTTGACACGTATGCCAAAACTGAATCAGAGTGATTGGGATATCTTAGGAGGAACCAAAAATAACTCAGATCTGAAGCGTATGCTCACTTGAAAGATGTAATCAATAATGATGCTGCTGGAACAGAATTAGGCCAACTTTGTATCTTGCAATCCAGTTTTATAGGAAGCCCACGATACATGCATGAAAGAACACAAGATGCAATCACTTATGTTAGACAATATAGCCATCCAGATTTATTCATAACATTCACTTGCAATTCAAAATGAACTGCTTGAAGTACAGTCACATGTTTATAGACATGATCTTATAGCCGGGGTGTTTAGGCTGAAAGTCATCAGAATGATGGATTTATTCACAAAAGATATGTATTTAGTCCAGTTGGATGCCATATGTACACTATAGAGTGGCAAAAACTCATGCTCATATTTTAATTTGGTTGATGGAGAAAGTTCATTTCAACCAAATTGATAACATCATTTCTGTTGAAATACCAGATCCAACTGAATATGAACTGAACAACAAAGGCAAAATGAATCTGTGGAACAAAGGTTGCAAAGGCAAAACCAAGACAGGATACGACATGCTAAACTTCAAGCAAGAAGAAGAATGCACTGGAATTCAACTGTATTTAATTATAATCCTTCATATGACAATGCTTCTGAAACCTCAATTTAAATTGGTTCCATGGACAAACTTTGTTCTCATTGTGGCGCAGAAAAGTGGAGTAGGGAACACATTGGAATGTATTGTTCCAATGGCTAGATTGGAACATTATCCTGTTCCACCAGATTCGTTGAAGAACCTTCTTGTGAATAGAGACCATAGGAACCATGTATGAAATGGTGAAAGCACGCATAGTCAATGTGGTGTAATGAATAGAAATTCTCCCTGTATAAGTGACAACATGTGTACCAAGAGATATCCCAGAGACACAGACTGGTGAAGATGGATATCCATCATACAGAAGAAGAATGGTGGATTTCAGGCAATGCTTGGCAAACAGTATGAAGTTGACAATAGGTGGATTGTCCCTTATTGTCTTTTCCTTTTAAAAGTATTTGCTGCTCACATTTTGAAATTCTGTGAAATCCATCAAGTATGGATGCAAATATGTAAACAAAGGATCAGATGCTGC
The DNA here is from genome assembly GCA_964036315.1 of Acanthosepion esculentum. NCBI lineage: Eukaryota > Metazoa > Mollusca > Cephalopoda > Sepiida > Sepiidae > Acanthosepion > Acanthosepion esculentum. Next base: position 74,458,352 of record OZ038479.1, on the reverse strand, counting down.
TATGTTTGCTCTCCAGCTCAAAAATAATCCAGATGAAATCAGTAGTTACCAGTAAGATCGATACATCTGTAGCAATGAAGTTTTCTGAAGTTTATAAAATGCTTACATTTTTATGCAATAGGTTATTTTATCCCGAGCAACGCCAAGTACTTCTGCTGGTAACATTAATAAAACTATTAATATCATTAAAAGAACTTTACTATTAACATATTAATATGGTGATTTTTCTAAATGTAGCTTAGCTGTGGCACAAGGCCAAAAGTGTGGAGCACCCAATGAAGATCGAACTCCCTATTCAGTCATAACTGATCTAGCAAGACAAGATTGCAAACTATTAAACATGTCAAAGTATCCATAATAACATATTAATATACAACAAAAATTTAGTTGTCACCTCTTCTGAGTTTTTTGTAAAGACTTTTTGAGATTTTCTAAAGAATTTGTGGACACCCTGTGTGTGTATATATATATATATGTGTGTGTGTGTTTGTGTGTGTACAGAGAGAGACACACATACACATGGAGTTTATCCCAAGTTTATGACCTAATGATGAAAAAATTATTTTACACAAAATAATGATTTTTCAAGATAATTTCCTGTCCAGTCAATGTATCTAATTCAGTGGTTAGTATTAGTCACATAGATGTAACGTTATTGTTGTGGACCCAGAATAGGTCCGAAAGAAAACTCGAACTCAGCAGTTTAATGAAAACATATTATTAAACAAAAGACGAATACAAAAGTGTTGCACATCCGACTGATGGCAAAGTACAGGAGTCAACTCATCAACTGTAGACAGCTCTGCTGAGA